>CAUYSK010088750.1:0-176844 GCA_963575035.1 Avahi laniger | reverse complement strand
GACCTCCGCACTGGGGCGGTGGGCTCTGTGGCCCCAGGCTCTCTCCTTCCTTCCAGCAATCGGCTGTCAAAGGCAGTTAGACCCCACTGCAGAGACCCCTCCGGGACACACCGCCTGCACTGTGGATGCACTGAGGAGCCCGGGACCGCAGGCCTGGGACAGACTCACTTCCCTCCAGGAAGAAGCTGAGGACAGATCTTTCTGGAAAGAGCCAGCAGGGTAGGTAATGTCTCAGGAGTTGAGGCCGAACCCACCAAAGCCAGGGAACCCGATGCATGGCTGCTTCCCCTGACACACACTTACATATGCACTCTCCCACACGTGTGCCCACTCGCACAGGTGTACATGCATGTGTGCACACTTGCTTATGTACACACACAACTCTCCCACACATGTGCACACACATGCATACACGTGTGTACACTCTCGCGTGTACACACATGTGCACACACACGTGTGCACACTCACTCTTGCATGGTACACACATGTGCACACATAGGCACACACTCTCACACCCACTTCTTCATGGCTCCGTGGGGTTGCAGGGGCTTTGATGAGCCTCAGCCCCTTTTTGCGTTTGGCTCTGAAAAGTTCTGGGGTCATTTGGGACTCGGGGCATCGCTGCTGATCCCCCACCTCCGAGAAGAGCACGCTTTACGTGAGGTCTTCCAGACTCAGCGCTGGGACTTCCGTTACCGTTTTCATGTGTCCCGGAAAGTGGCCCTTCCCCGCCCTCACCCTCCGTGGCCAGGCTGTGAGCACGGGAATCCTTTACATCCACCCCTATCGGGAGCTGCTGAGAACAGAGACATCCTTGAAAAGGGAAACTTAGACTGGGGGAGTGGGAAGGGCGCAGGGGACGGCCGGAAGGAGGGCGGAACCGGAGAGAGAGAGAAAATGTGGCAATCAGAAAATAATTTAAGCTGAATTACACTTAAAATGACCTTTGCGGTAGGTAATAGGCAATCCAAGACAGGAAGAAGGAGCTGAAATTCAACAGACTGAAGCCGCCTCGTGGCTTGAAAAATGGGGAATCCAGGGAGACAAAGAGAGCGGGGAAAGAGCGGGGTGTAGAATGAAGGCTGACAGGAGAGAAGTCATTTTGTGGAAGGTTAGGGTCATTAGCAAAGGGAGATGTGATTAGTAGGAAAGTTCTCAAAGTTAAGGAGACTTTTTAAATGAGAAGAAAGCAGCTTTGTGGAACCGGATGTAGCAAAAGTGATTAGTGTAGTTGTCCAAAGCAGCAGAAGTGAACGCACATGCACTTAGGTGTGATCGCGGGCCTCGCAGGAGGGGGGCACGGGCGCTCTGTAAACTGGATCTCGTGCTGGTGGAGTCGCGTTGCTCTACCCGGGATAAAATCCTCAGGGAGATGGGAATTGCTCCTCTGGAAGAGAAATTATTTCCATCTTCCGTTTTTGAAAGGACCACCATGATATCCCCCCAAACTCCTTGTTGGCAACATCTCCTTTTCACCAGGATTTAATTACTTACTGGGGTCATGAGTAATTTCTAAAAAATGTTTGGTAAATTTAGAGAAAAGCTAAAACACATAAATTCGGATTCAGCAAATTTAAAAGTGCACGTGTTTGTTCAGTGAGATTCATGAAAACGAATTCACTTATCGTCTGGTGAAAACCGTAAGATGCTAGGATGGTGTGCACGCAGCCAGGATGACAGAAACGAGAGCTTCCTAACACAGCGTGTGAGTTCAAATAACGACACCTTCCTTATCCATTTTCACCAGATTGCCAAAGAAAGAAAATGGGCTGAAGTTTTGAGATACCAATTTTCCATGTCAGGTGCTGTGGTTGACGTGGTCCTGGCCGAGCCTCTCTGATCCGCTCTTGTGTTTGACTAACGCCTTGCATGGGCTGGTGGGAACAGTCACTCACTCAGCCTGGAGGCCGGACGTGTGGGGCAGCAAGGAGCCTGCTCTCAAGTAGCGGATAATCGTCTGGTGGAGACACAGTCAATGAACGATAACAAACCAGTTAGTGCCTGACACTAATACATGAGAAGAGCTATTTTATATTCAGTGCCAGAAAAGTCCTCAGAATGAGGGATGTGGGGCTGAGACTTGAATGGTGAGAAGGAATTAGCATCACTGAAAGAAACTTCTAGAACAGCAAGTACAAAGGCCTTGAGTAACCAGAGAATAGCAATGTTTGGGAATCAGACAAAACAACTAAAGCCAGGAGGTAGGTGTGGACCTTGGGACTTCAAAGTAGGATGGATGGTGGAGTGGTTCAAAATACGTCCATGAATCCTTTGACGTTCCCTCCAAAAGCTGGAACCAAATTCCCCTTGAGTGGACTTAGTGAGTCATTGCTAACAAATAGAAGAGTGATGGTGTGTGACTTCCGAGGCCGGATTTTAAAATACATTGCAGCTTCAGCCTCTCTCTTGATTACTTCCTCTGGGGAAAGAGGCACCATGTCAGGAGGACACTCAAGCAGCCTGTGGGAGACACAGGAAGTGAAGCCACGTGAGTGCACCACTGTGGCAGCGGGTCCTCCAGCCTCCGTCAAGCCTTTAGATGACACCTTGACCCTGAGCCTGAATTCCTGACTCACAGCAACCACAAAGGATAAAGATTTGCTTTTGAAGCCACTGCATCCTGGGGTAGCTTGTTAATGGCCACAGATAACCAGTGCAGATGGGATTTGACACATGACTGGATTTGTTTTCGTAAAAGGTCACTGTGGATTGTAGAGAGGAAACAGTAGAAGCAGAGAGGGTGGTGCAGTGGTTCAGGCAGGAGATGTTGGTGGCGTGAACTAGGGGTGTCTGTGGTGACCTGGGGAAGCGGGATTTGAGGTGTGCGTCAGCAGGGTGAGAGTGAGAGGGAGCAAGGTCAAGGATGGCTCCTGATTTTTGTCTCAAGCAACTGAGATGGGGAAACTTCTGGAAACAGGTATGTGTGGCTCAAGGGTTCTGTTTCAAAGGTGACATGATGGTGATGGTGGTGACAGTGGTGGTGGTGATGGTCATGGTGATGATGATGATGGTGGTGATGGTGATGATGGTGGCGATGATGGTGATGGTGGTGATGATGGTGCAATGATGATGATGGTGGTGATGGTGATGATGGTGGCGATGACGGTGATGGTGGTGATGATGGTGATGGTGGTGACAGTGGTGGTGGTGATGGTCATGGTGATGATGATGGTGATGATGATGATGGTGGCGATGATGGTGATGGTGGTGATGATGGTGATGGTGATGGTGGTGATGATGGTGTGATGATGATGGTGATGTTGATAGCTAACATTTATTGAGTGCTTATTCTATGCCAGGCTCTCATAACTGCTTCACTATATTAACCCTAAGAGCATTATTAGGGCAAATGTGCTAAAGAGATGTGATAAAACACCTATCAATAAACAAAGTTCTATTGGTGCCATTGAACGATTTCCAGTGCAAAGACTTCAGTATGACCCAAAGATCAGTTTTCAAACAAACAAATCCCATCCCCTCCAACAACCATGACACATGTTACTTTGAAGTCCCAAGGTCCACATGTTAAAATTCAGATTTCTGTGAACTTACCAAGCTAATTCATTGTCCCTACGTCTGGTGTGAGGCCCAGAAATCTGTGTTTGACAAACGTCCCAAGTACTTCTGATGTTCATGGTCCAAGGCAATGATTTCCAACTGCAGGCCGGGACTCTCTGGTGTGTTCTGAAGCCAGCTGAGGGGGTTACGGCAGGCAGTTCCACAAACATGAAATGATCTGGAATAGAAAACATCCGAGGGTATCACAGCAGCAAGGATAAGACCTGCTTCGTGAAGCCTTTCGGTGATACCTAAGTTT
Source organism: Avahi laniger (assembly GCA_963575035.1). NCBI lineage: Eukaryota > Metazoa > Chordata > Mammalia > Primates > Indriidae > Avahi > Avahi laniger. Next base: position 173,027 of record CAUYSK010088750.1, on the reverse strand, counting down.
TATGGGTGCGAGTATGTTGGGGGGCGTCATAAGAAACACATTTCTCTGTGAGTCACAATCGGAGAAGTGTTGACATCACGGGCCTAGGGGACACTTTTTGAGAAATGCTGCTCGGTGGTGTCCAGCACGTCGGGCCCGACACAGCAAGGCGCTGCAGAGGCCGGGCTACCTGGCCTGGTCCGACGGATAGAGCCGTCGGGGCCTCTGCCAGAGAGGAGCAGGCACCCTCCATTCTAGTGTCCTCAGTCTTGGCCACCAGGTCCCTCAGACTCTTGAGGGTCATTTCTTACCGTTCCCAAGTGACTCCAATGTGCTACCCCCACCAAAGCCCCTCCAGCGGCACCTCCCTCTGTCCCCGCTCCACCCAGCCCTCCCGCCAGGACGTCTCCTTTCCATACAGCCTCGTGGTTTTCTCTCTTGAATGCAGCATGTCCCACTGGCGTGGCATGTCCTCACCTGGCTCTCCAATGCCCTGCTGTCCCGTCCCCACACCCAGCCCCACCCGGATGCACTGGGCTCGCTCTGCCTGCGGCCCTTGCCCAGCGTGGCTGCCCTGGTCCTTGTGTCTGTCTCCTCCACGTTAAACAGCCCGGCCCTGGGCATCGACCCCGCAGCAGGCCTCGTGCGGGCACTGAGGTTTCAAAACTGAAATGGCACAGTCCTACCCTCAGGGACCTGCTGGCCACTGCAGAGGACAGACACATGAGCCACCTTCACCTGGGAGATCTGCCTTTTAGTGCTTAGGTAATGGGGACCCAGCTGGGCTTTGAGCAGGGACGCGTGGGATGGGACCCACGTGGAGACGCGGCTCCACAATAGCGAGGCCGACGGAATCAGCAGGGAGGTGGGAGGTGAGGCCAGTTGAGAGGTGACTCCAGAGGCCGTGGCAACAGGTCGTGACAGCTTCAACTGAACAGCCCTCCTCTCCTCTGCAGCCGGCTTGGATCGATTCGCAGAAATGTCAGGCTGGACCTGCGCAGCCGTCGTGCCGGTCGCGCTCAGTGAAAGTTCAAGGCCCACAGACTCCTCCCTGTCCCTCAAGGTGACGGGCCACAGGCGGGCAGGTGTGACGGAAAGTCCTGTCCTGCGCTGTTGGGCTGTTATTACCCTCCTCGTCCTCTTCCATGTGGTGCTTTGGATTCAAATGTCTCAAGACGTATCTTAGTCTTCGCGGTCTTCTTCCTCGGGGCTGGTTGTCACAGGTGAGCCTTCAGCTGCCTCTCCAATGACTCAGTTCTCTTCTACTCTAGCAGCACTGTTTGCATCCTGTTCCTGGGCAGGAAGTGGAGTGTCAAGGTATGTCTGACCCCAGTGGGGCGAATGCACACTCTTCCCACGGCCAGCCGCCAGCAGCCAGCTCACTGGAGGTCACAGTGAGCATGTGACCCGTCTTCACACGTGGACCGCCATGGGCCAGATGTCCCCGTTCTCCGTTAAGACCCAGGCAAAGGCAGAGCTGGAAGGGCCTTCAGGATGACATACACAGCCAGGGCCTTCATTGGCAGATGAAGGATCTACACGACCCCCTGGTGACCCAACTTCAGTGACAGGTGATTCGTTCCCGGGCAGTTGACCGAGTGAATGCGAATGTTGGCGTTTCCATTTCTCTGTTCAACTTAATCTCACTTATGTGGGCTCAGGGGAGGGCCATGTCTCAGTGCCATGAATCTCTCCGGGGCCTGGGCCAGTGCTAGCCTCATGGCAAAGGCTGACACACAAAGGGACACCTGGCTGACCAGGTATTCCTTAAGGTTGGTCACGCTTAGGACTCACTGGTGGATATTTTTGTAAATATTCAGATTTCAGGTCACATTTTAGAACTACTGAATGGGTCTTGTCGTGGGGCCAGAGACTCTACCCTCTGGATGAGCTGATCTAAGTTCAAGTACTACTTTGCCGCCATTTCAGTGAGCAGTGCTCCTGGTTTTCAGGGTCTGTACACTTAAAAATAGGTTCACGCTATGCCATGTGACCCCTGCTGAACCCCTGCTCCAAGTCCCAAAAGACACAGCTGGGTCTACTCTTAGGATGCCGCATCCTGGTGGCAGTGAGTGTCATGGTCTCTCTTAACTCTGCTTAGTATGGGTACCTGGGCCTTTGGGGCAGATCTAGAGGACTAACTTTTTTTTTTTTTTTTTTTTTTGAGACAGAGTCTCACTCTTTTGCCTGGGCTAGAGTGAGTGCCGTGGCATCAGCCTAGCTCACGGCAACCTCAAACGCCTGGGCTCAAGTGATCCTCCTGCCTCAGCCTCCCGAGTAGCTGGGACTACAGGCATGTGCCACCATGCCCGGCTAATTTTTTTTTCTATATATTTTTAGTTGTCCAATTAATTTCTTTCTATTTTTAGTAGAGACGGGGTCTTGTTCTTGCTCAGACTGGTTTTGAACTCCTGAGCTCAAACAATCCGCCCGTCTCGGCCTCCCAGAGAGCTAGGATTACAGGCACGAGCCACCACGCCCGGCCGAGGACTAACTTTTAATGCCATTTACTGCTGTGATTGTAGGAGGGAAGTCAAGAGCTAAAGTCTAAACTAGATGTCTATACTTTGGAGAGTTAAAGGGTAGAAATAATACCTTGTTTCTTTTTCTTCCAAGTTCAGAACCAATTGAAAAATAAGATGCCAAAGACGTGCCGGCTGTATCGCCAATGAGCTGATGGAAGGCTGGGCTTTGGAGGCAAGGCTGATAAGGGTTACGGATATGCCCTTCTCTCCTCCTGGGCCGCCACCATGCAGCCCACCCAGGGGGAAGCTTGGCTTGACAGAGCAGACAGTCATTCAGGGCAGAGGAGCAAAGGGCCAGTTCTTCAGTTTTACCAGATTAACTCCGGGAGAAGTCCCTTCATAGAAGTGTGATGCCAGGAAAGAAGAGGGTTCCCACCTCAGCTGGGGGTTCAGTTTCCCCTCTTTCCCCCATCAGTAGGAGCACATCTGGCTCTTCTGGTCCCCCAGCTGCTGGAATCCACTGGGAGCAGGTTGCATTCAGGGAGGAGAGCATGACCACAAGACCACTGCCCTGGTATGATGCTCCAAGGTGATGCAGACCCAGAATCGAGATCAGAGTCATGGGGAGCCCTGAGGTCAACAAGGTGGCCACTGGCTTTGAAGAGATTCAGAGATGGCCACACATGAAGTCCATTCGCTTTCAGCCTTGATGTCCTTCAGGTTGGAAGACCCATCCTCTCCTGAATGCCAAAGACAAACCAACAACAAAAACAACAACAAAACTTTGGCTTTTAGAAGCCAACAACTTTTAGAAAACTTGCTAAGACAGAAGCATCACACCATCTTGCTCTGTGAGGGCAGCTGCCACCATCACGAGATTGATGGAATCTTCCATTCCGTGTAGGTTTGCTCTCCTGGAAATAATTCATTCCTTTCCTGGTTACACCGTAGATATTTTTTCCATTCTTCCTTTTACACCCTCAAACTGAGTAGTGCAAATAGACTCAAGATGGCAGAGTGTGTCAGTGGAACCGTTTGAGACACGAGCGTCTGCTAGTGGCATCTGACCGTTTCTGACTGTTTAAATATACATTATAAAAGTTACTTGGTATGCAGTGGTGTGTAATTTTGACTCTTGCTCAGATAACTAAACATGGCCAAGATGATTATTAAACAGCTAATTGGTAGGAATTATCATCAGTCCATTGAAGTAACTGACTCAATTACTTCCCAATAGCCAAAGGAGGGGGGGCAGGGTGGATTTCCAACATGTGCATCAGAAACTGGGAAATAAAATGCTTTCATCCCACGGACTGTGGACTGAAAAGCTTCCTTTGTTTGGACATCTTGCTCCGTGGCCAGTGATTTGGCAATTTCTCGGCTCTGTCAGGCATCTCTGGACTCATCCCCGAGGCAGAGGGCAGACAGTGTGGCTTAGAGCCAGCCACCAGCCAAGCGTGGCAGGGCAGATGCGATCTGCTGAATTTACTTGGTTTCTTGGATAACGGGAAGTGTCACTTTTTTAAAGACACAGAACGATTCACTTCCTACATCATTGTTAAGTATATTTACTTATTTTTTCAAGTGTCCAGACAACGATAGCTCTTCCAATACTGAGGTTAGGAGCAGCCCGGGAGAGGAGCTCCCTGATTTAAGTGGTGTGAACGCCCGTGGCCATCCCCCGCCGTCCCCAGCCCTCGCTGCAGCAAGGCTTTTGTTCTGCTTGGGCTCTCTCTGGCCTCCTGTGCCAGGAGTCTGGGCTGTAGCCTCAGAATTCTGCAGGGAGGGGTCAGGCCATGATTGACTTCAGCGCAAGAGCAGATTCTGGCTGCTTCTCTCCGAGTTTCTGCGGCTCAGCCCCCTCAGCTCTCCCCACTCAGAACAGCCTGCCAGCACCTCCTTGCCCCTTCCTAACTCCGTTGCCTCTCTGAGTCCTTTAGGGTTGATCTTGGGGACGGAGATGCCCAGTAGCCCGTGCTAATGTGTCATCTGGGAGAGAGACGGCGGTTGCAATGTGCCGATATTCAGATTGGTGTGTCAGTTGGGGACGTGGTCTATGAACTTCCCATTAGGACAGGTGAGGATTTCATATTCTCATCCCAACACCCCCAAATACAATGGCTATTGAATTCACATTCACTATGACTATTTGGACTATGTAAATATTGTTCACTGTTAAACCATTCATTATATTGTTCTAAAATTTGATTTTCTTTCTTATGCACTTGTTTAGCTTTTTCTGGCATAACTACCTCCTTGTTTTTATCAGCTTAGATGTTTTTACATGCTGTCACTCGTTCTTTCCTAACTGTCCATACCCTGGTAACATATTTCCTTACAGACAAATGTGCCAAAGCACCTGTCAGTTCCATTCCTTTTTCCTTGAAGCCTTTCCTTTACTTGCTCTAATAATCACTCCTCTGGACATTCTCTTTGTCTCTCCTACATTGATCTTTTGTTCCTGAATCCCAAGATTAATCTGTCTTCTTCAAGAGCATCTCTTTTAGTAGATTCATGAAAAAGAGTATAAGGAAGGCAGATCTTTGGTGAGATTGCATATCTGACAATGTCTTTATTGTACCATTAGAATGGATTGATAGTTTAGCTGGTTATAGAATTCCTATTTGATAATAAAAATTTCCCTTAGGATTTTAAAGATATTCTATTTTTTTGACTTCTAGTACCCAGTAATGGTTTTAGAAGTTTGATGCCATTTTTATTTCTGTTGTGTGACCCCTTTTTTTTCTGTGAAGGATTCTAGTATTGGATATTCTGAGGTTCTGAAACTTCATGAAGACCTATATGAATCTTCATTCATTTTTCTCTGGGCATTGAGTGAATTCTTTCAAGCTGGACGCTCTTATCCCTCAGTGTGGTCAATTTTCATGATTGATAGTCGATAATTTCCTTCTTTACATTTTCCCCATTTTTCTATTTCTAGATCTTCTTTTAGTCAGTTTCAGATCTCCTACATTGATATTTTAATTTTCTGATTTTAAAAAATCTCCTATATTCAATTTCTTTGTCTTTTGGGTCCTTCTGAAAACTTTTCTTAACTTTATCTTCCTGACATTTGATGGAATTTTTTAAATGATATCTATTGTATTTTTAATTTCCTGGACCTCTTTCTTGTTCTCTTATTTCTAAAAAAAAAATATAAAAATCTGTTATTTCATGGAAGCATATATTCTCTTATGATCTAAGTACTTTTTTAAAAGTTTTCTTTGAATTTGCTTCTGCTGAGTTTCCTTCTTTTTTCCACTCATCTATTTTTGATCTTTTTTTACTGCTGGTGGTCTTTGGCCTTACATGCCTATTTGAGGGAGGCTCTGAGGGCTGACGGGAAGCTCTGTATGGGAAGCCCAGGCTCCTTGGCACCAGCTTTAATTAGATGGCAGTCGCCACCCTTGGGAAATCCTCTGTGGAGCCTTCTCTCTGGAGTGGTTCAGTTTCTCCAGAAAAAAGTCTTCCGGTCTCCTATCCGGGTGTTACATGACCGGTTTCCTCTGTGTTGGAACCCAGCGGGGGAGGCTGGGAGGCGGGTCTCGCTGGTCAGCGCCTGGAGCTTCTCCCGCCTGCCGGGTGCACGCGCTCCCTCCACTCTGCTGTGCCCCAGCTCCAGGGCCTTTTTGGTTTGGGATTTCTCCAGGAGAAAAACCAAAAAACTTCCAACTGTTCCTTGGCTTGGGGGAGTTGCTGGCTGCAGAGGTCTCGGGGAGGAAGAGTCCTGTTTTCGACCCCGGCCCTCACCCCACCTTCCGTAGCCCCTGCGGACAGGCCTGAGCCACTCACCCGGCTGGCGGCTCACCAGGCGCCCTAGGCTGGCAGTGGGTCTGCTTCCCCCGCTGTGCCCCTCAGCACCGCTCCCCAGACCCCTTTCTCCTTCCCCCCATGTTATTTCTGTCTCTGATCTTGCCTGCTGTCTTACTCTCTTTGTCGCTGTGGGTCTGTATACCTTTTCACTGCTTGGCTTTTTAGTGGCTTTAGGTCAGGACGGATGCAGGTGTATGTCCAGCACCTCCAGTGCCTCCTGGTCTGCTGGGACACGTGGATTCAGGATTCCAGGCTTCGCGGGGGAGAAGTGAAGGAAGAAGCGTTGAGAGGAATCCACAAGCATTGGCGCTGGGCGTCTAGGTTTTGTGGCTCCCAAAAACATCCCCCTTGGTGACAGGACGTGCGGTGCCCTTGGACTTTGGACAGAGCCACAGGCACTGAGCCTTCTTCCTCGAGGGCTCAGGAGCTGCTGCTGGCTGGGGCTGGGGGCGGGACAGGTCACCAGTTACCTTGTATCACAGGACTTCAGAGCTGGTATTACTTTCGGGGTTTATCTTTGTCAAGCTCCATGCTGCAGAGGACCACTGAACCTTGGCGCATAAACGACTCATCAGACATCAGAGTCGTGGACCCGTAGTCATCTTAGATCCACTCTAGGCCGAGCCCTCGGCTCAGGGTCACATTGCAGATCTCCTGTCCAGAGCCACAGAACAGTCCTGAAGGGGCACCCGAGGCCAGGCAGGCTGACTTGGTGCCCAGCAAGGATACGCCAATCCAAATTCTACATCTCCCTCTAGCCCACCGCCTCTGCTAGAATCTTCCAGACTTGGAGCTCCTTCTCGCGAAAAGCTGGCCTCTCCGTTTTAGGATTGCGCTGGTGGGACCACTTGAGTCCCTCAAGAGAAAGCTTGTGTCCTGCCCCTCCCAAGTGCACCAGAGGCCGTGGGCACAATAGTCCTTCTCCTGAGACCTCAAGATGACGGGAGACTCAGCACCTGCCTGGCCTGCCCAGCCTACCTGGCTTGTCTCGGGGGTGCTGGATGCCACTCTGTGCAGATTTCTCATCCTTTCCACGGGATACCCGACTACTTCTCGCCCCAAGACTTGCTTCATAAAGATGTATGATGTTCATTAAGTCTAAGACACTGCCGACGAGTCCTGATTTCAGAGGTACTGAGAGGCGAAAAGTGTGTGTTTCGTAATCAGATAGACAGGGTATTATCTCCCTCCTCCCGCAGCTCCCCTCTGGCCCGGGGCAGGCCAGCTTCCCCGCGAACGCAGCGTGAGAGCAAGGCTGCACCCAGCACCCACGGGGCACCCGCACTCCCTGCCGGGGGTCGAAGATCTTGCTCCAGAAAAGAAAAAGTCACCGTCATTCAAGACTACAGAGAACCCCAGGTTTCTTTCCACAGCACGTCAGGAAGGGAGTAGTGAGTGGAAAGAATAGCACTGGCCCAAGGCCTGGGGGCTGGAAGGAAATCAGGACATAAGCAAATCAGAATTTTAATAGAAACAGAACATACTTAGTCTGTGCCACAGGCGCAAACTTTTATGCTTCCCTTAAGATTATGATAATTGCGAATGAAGAGGATTTCCTCTTCCACCAGCTATTCTTGTTGGTAAATAGCTAGAAAAGTCACCTTCCCTATGTATGGCGAGATGCATGTGAACTGGGCTTAGTCTTTGTCATGAGGTTTGGTCTCAGGATCCTCCTCATCAAGAAATGTTCTGGAAAAGGGTGGAAGTAAGTAGAGAGAATGTGTATTGAACCAGTTTGACTGAAAAATGTGTTCATGATGCATTCGTTTGATTCAGTTCCTGCCACAGATTTCTGTTATTTGGGACAATAATGAGTAAAACAACAGAGAGGAAGGTGAGTAAGAAGACAAGAAAACCTGTGACTAGCTGAAAACTCACGTATCGATCCATTCATTCAAAGGAATTTACTGAGCACCTACTATGTGCCAAGCCGTACAGGCTCCAAGCACAAAGACGAACATGCAGAGGCTCTGCCCTGGAATAGAGCTTGCACCGGGACACAGAGAGAAAGGACAGGCAACTTGAACTCTGACATGTGCAGAGGGTCAGATAGGAGGTGGGCCAGGCCTGGCCCCCAGTGGACGACTCTCAGCTTCCAACCCGCCCAGAGACCTCCGTACCCTGAGGGGAGGTCTCCCAGTTCACGCCACTTGCTTGGTGGCCAGACCCCCCCTCCCATCTTGCAGGGCATTCTGAACGTGGGCGAGAAACCGTGGCTTGTCGAATCCCTGCCATTATCAGAAAAGTGACTCAGTCTTACTTATGGGTTAGTAACATCACGCTAATGGGCCATATATTGCAACTTTGTTATTAATTATTTCCTATCTCCTTAAACCATAGCAAGGGCAAAGGTGAAAGAGGGGCGCGTTTCCTCCTGGGTCACGGCCCCACTTACAGACGGGTCGCGATTGCTCTGAAGATTTGCCGGCGACTGAGCAGAGCTGTCATCCTGCCGGGAAGCCCAGCGCTGACCACAGCTGCTCCCGCCCCCGGCTCCAGGTCTCCAGGAGGGAGCCCCGGATCAGCCTTAGAAAAGCTCCTCATCTCACACCAGAACTCAGTTTGGAAATTAAAAAACAAACTTACTTTGCGTTGGCTTTTATTCCTCCGTTTAAAACGTTATTTGAAGGGTAACAGATATCGGAGAACTGAACCTGGCACTGACTTGGAGGGTTGGGCCATATGTTCGTGTTTATCCTGGTTATAAATTGTCTTTTCATGATGAAAGCCATGTTGAAATTAGGTCATTTTAAAAAGAATTTATTAAAAGGTATTGAAAATGCAGAGCCAAGGAAGAAGTAAATGATCCTATGTCTGGGAGATTCAGAATGGATTTATTTAATTCTGGTCATGGGTTTTGTGGCCACGGTGTGCACGCGGGTTCCCCCTCTGTCCCCTGCTTGGGGCTCCTTAGGGCGCGTCCTGCCCTCCAGCGAGAGCACAGGAGCCGCAGCGAGGGCGCGGGAGTCTCGGCAGGAAGAAGGTTCCCCGCCCATGTGTGACTCTTAAGTGTGAGCGTCCTTGATGTCTCTGTTTCACCAGCTGCACAGACCAGAGTCCAAGACAGACAGGAGCAAACGTTACCCCGGATTCTAACAGCCCCTTTGCTTTCACAGTTTGGTAAATAAACACCAGAAGGTTTCAGGGGCAGACACTGAGGTCCTGATTCCAGAATCCCACATGCCACGTCTTCCCAGGCAGCCCCTTCCTCCTTCAAAGCTGGTCGTGCACTCTGATTTCTCTGTTTCCATGCAGGATATTACAAAGAAGCATTTTTTTTCACCTTGTTGGGCTTGAAGCAGATCCCTGGGGAGGCCAGTTCAAGGTGGCGATGAAAAATGGTCCCACCACTGAGATCTGAGCTGCAATTAGGAAAATCGCCGAGGGGACCACCTAAAGGAGAACACCGCTCTCTCCCTCCGTGAGGACGCCCGCCCCGAGCCGCTCAGCTCAGAGGGCGCAGCCGCCGCCGCCCTGCCTGGGCCTTAGCCGGCCACGGCCACGGCCGCGCGGTGCGTGCAGGCGGGCCTCCGCCGGCCTATTCCTCTGCCCTTTCTTTATCTCCAATTATAAAGCAGCGCCAGATTTTCTCGTCAGCCTTCGCCATGTCTCCAAATGGCTTTTCAGTGTCAGGCCCATCAGGAAATTAACTCATCATGCAGTGACAGCTGCTAATTTTTTCCCCTTCCATGTCAGATGGATCGCCTGCTGAAGCTAATAATGAATCACCAATCCCTGATTAGAAGGTGCTTCCGAAACGTATAACTGCCATCCGAGCTAACTTTTTTCCTCATGTAAAATGATATCACCCTAGAGGAGTAGAAAACGAATTGTATTCTTCAACAAGATGGAGCAGGAGGAGGTTGCTTAAGTGAGCTGTGCGCTCACTTAAATTATGGGCTAATATTAAACAGTAAAAGAAGCGAAAACTTACAGCTCTTTTTTTAGTTTGCTAAATGACTGACTTTTCTTGTTCCTGATTTTCTTCCTAGAACCAACTCTGGGTTAGCATTCCAGCTGGTTCTCCAATGCTTGCCGTTATGTTATGTTCAGGAAAACAAAAAGTTTGGTAGAACTGAGATATCCAGGCTGTCCGCTGGTCACAGAATTTCCTAGACGCTGTGCTGCTGGCTGGTGGGGCCCTGACTTGGTCTGGGTGGGGTGGTGGCCGGGGCGCTCTGTGCCACGTGCTGGGTGACGTCCAGCAGAGACCCGTCTGCCTTTCAGGACTTTCGACAGTTTCCTTGCTTGACCAAACCTTAGTCTGAATCTTCTTCTACGCCCATCTGTCCACGTCCTTGTAAAATCTTTTAGTTTTAGCAAGAATCTGCTAAGTCAGTTTAGCCAGAAACCCCCACACTCCATAGCAGATCACCCTTGACGCCTGATCAGGTTCCTCCTCCCGCCCCCTCCGCACACACGCGCATGCACACACACACACACACACACACACGCACACACACACACGCATGTCTGGTTGCCCGGCCTACCTTCTGCAAGAATCCCATTGGGTCAGTTGAGCCAAAACATCCCTGCCCCTAGGTTTCCTTTTGGTAATTTCCCACCCACCGACGCCCACCGCACAACTTACTCCTTGGCTATGAGTCCCCACGAGTCCCGACTGCGGTCAGCAGCGACCCAGGTCCACACTGAGGTCTCCTTCCCCCTCCTGCAATTGCCCTGAATACAATCTGTTTCTACCATTGTAACCCGTGTCCAGCTCTGGGCGTTCTTTGACACTTTGGGGTTCACATTTCTGAACTGACCTGATATACAACTGTGGAATTTTCGGCAACACATGGACACAACCTTAGCACATTTACTTGCTTCTTCAAAGCAAACCAAGTAGCAAAAAGGATGTTCTCTGCGTCAGGTGGCTTGGGTCGGTTTGTGGGGCGTTTCAGGGCAGCATCCTCCCTCCCTGCCGTGACTGCTCAGGGGGACGAGGTGTCCCAGCATGAGGCCTGCTTGAGGCACAGTGTTCATTAAAGTGGCCTTACGTGGCTGAGACTTCCTGTGTGGGAACTGCTGTCTCGCTTTGTCACTCTCCACCATACCCAGCGAGCACGGCCCGAGTTTTGCCGTGGAAGTCGACGTCTAAACCGCGTCTACCTGCTGACTCGGGTGACCCGCTCTCCTTCGGGTGCCAGACCTCCTCGAGGCCCTATCATTTAACTGGCTGAAGCTTAATAAAAATGTGGCCTTTCTGGATTACAGTCTCCAGAGAAATATTTCATTTGCTTGTTTTTTACCTCTTTGAAGTTCTATCATATTCTTTAGCAAAAACATCAAGGAAAGCCCATGTCTTCTTTTTAGACACTCCACGCTGCAATGAGTGTCCCTTGTTCACCAAACCTGCTATACCTCATTATTCTGAGGCACACGTTTGTGTACGTGCTGCTTCAGCCCTCACATTCCAACAGTTGTGTAACGAGAGAGAAAGGAGAGGTAACATTAACCTAGCTCCATAGGTAATTACAGGATACAATAGCTTAGTGCAGCCTTTGCAATCCTTCTGAGCCTAGAAACACCTTCTATACAATTTTTTTTTATGCAAAGGCCTGCTCTTTTCATTGTGCATACAACATGATTGCTGGTTTGACACTGCAGGCTACACTGGTTTTATGAAGGATTAAATGCCACCTGAGACATATTTATCCTAAATAAATCACAAATGGTAAACTGCAGCATGTCAGTGTCAACACCCGGACTGCAGCAGAAAGGTTAGCCACACAGGACTAAGCACGCTCAGGCATTAGCATCTGGGCCGCAGGACCGCGGGGCTGCTGCTAACGGGAGAAATGATCAAGAAGAAATATTTCCACAGAAAAACATCCCCCCCCGCCTTTTTTTAAACATGTACGCGGAGCTTGGAGAGGGCCATCACTTTGTAAAGGTCACCTTTATCCTGATAACAAACGGGAGTGGATCCTGTCACTGTTTGCTGAAGACTGTTTAAGAACTGAATAGCCCTGCCACTTTTAAGGAACATGAGCAAGTCACACTCAGCTAATTATGGATCTCAGTGTCAAACCTGAGGTTTTACCGTTTATGTTTTATTTTTTTGGAGGGGTGGCTGTATAAAGGGAGGTGGCTCTGGAACGGACAGAAAGGAAGGCAGGAGAAGGGCGTTAGGAAGAGGGCAGTGGGCTGCTCAGGGGGCCGGCTCCCCCGTCGTCCTCTCAGGAAGAGATTTTAAACGGTGCTTGTATTTAAACAAAGAAGGTACCATTTTCCTTTCCTCTCATGTCTGTTCTGCACAATTTTTAGATGCTAACCATGATAGAATATGTTACTGTCACCAGAACGCGTCTGGGCCATTTGCCAAACGTTCGGAAAACAGTACCGGCTGCGGGAGACGTGCGGGAGAAACTGCGTCTCTGAAGGGGCCCAGGGGCGCGAGACAGCCGGGCGTGGCCGGCGGGGCGCGCTGTGGTCGTCACGGCTGCCCGTCGGCTGGCTGCTTGAAATAGAGTCATCGTTATCTTTCAACGCTGTAATTTTATTTCAAAGAAAACAGAAACAGAACATAGACAACCTTTGCGTTTGAGGGAGAGGATTATTTTACAATTTTGGAAAAGAAATAAGAGCAATTATATCAAGAAACAAATTATTGCAACGTAAACTTGCATTCAACAGTTGCAGTGAATCCACAACTGAATACAGACGGGGGCATGGTTTCTACTTGCTAATGTTTAATGTCAGCGATTTCAAACTGACATAAATCACAAATAAATCCTGCAAAAATGATACCGATATGAACATTAGTTATAAAAAGCAAAATATTGATACGAATGGTATCTTCCAGAGTGCACATTTCATAGACAGACTTTATTGTATGAAACTAAGTCAAAATTAGAAGCATTGGGTTGTCTTAACCAAGGTATATTTTAACTGAATATAAACTTCGAGGCTTTTCTTAACCATAGGCTTAAGAAGGTTTCTTTTATGCAGAGTATGACCAGAGCGATGAACGCGTCTACATCTGAAGAGAGGCGATTTATACGTGAAATGAGCTAACAGGCTTCCTTTGGTCTGGGGACACTGTCACTCTAAAATTAAAAACAAATGAACGGGAGTGGGCTGCTTCAAGACCGTAACCACTGCAGCTGCAATTTTAACCGAATATGTAATAAAATGTTGAAGCAGCTACATGCTAGACTGCAAGAGCAGATGTGTCCCAAGCCACACGGTCCATTTTTATCACTTTTCCACCACCAGGAAACGATCTTCTGGTAACTGAAGTGGGAAAACACTTGTGAGAGGAAAGAACAACGGGGCGACACTTGGCTTCTCCTCCGCACGCAGCTGGGACAGCGCAGGGCGTCCGCCAGAGGACCGGATGGATAGGCCCGGCCGCCCTCCCGGGCACTCGGCGACCTGTCCCGCTGGCAGGCCTCAGGGCACCCCTGCGGGGCCTTTTGGTGGCTGACGTGAACCTGGCCGGGAGTTCCGTCCTCAAGTCGCGCCGTCCTCCTTGTCAAGGTCACAAACGAAGGTCCGGAAGTGCGCTGCCTGCCTGGCCGGCGAGAGCACAGGGGCCGCGCCTACACCTCCTGGAGCTCGGGGCCTTCTCTTTGGCTCTGGATCCCGGCGGCAGCCGGGGAGCCCTCCTGGGTGTAGATGACCATGCTGGTCAGCTGCTCCGCCCCGTGCAGCGCCCCGGCCTCGGCGCCCAGCGCCGCCCCCGCCTGCAGCAGCTCCCGCGAGTCCGCCGCCTCGATCACCGTGTGCGAGAACACGCCCGCCTCCTCCGGCACCCCCGGGGGCAGCTCCGTCACGATGTAGTGCGTCGCGCCCTCGGGGAAGCTGCCGCCGGACTCCTGGACCATGGCTTGGACCAGCTCCTCCGTCACGATGATCTGCGAGATCTCCCCGTCCGCCTCCACCAGGTCCACGCGCTCGCCCTGCACCCGCAGCCCGTGGGCCTCCGCCTCCTGCATGATGATCTGCGAGCCCTCCCCGGCCACCATGTGGACGGCGCCCTCCTCGTTCACGATCACCTGGGTGATGCCGTCCTTGATCAGCTGCCCGGCTGCCGCCGCGTCACACACGGCAAACTGGAGAACTCCGTGGACCATCTTCTTGAAGGCCACCTGCGCGCGCTCCTGGGAGGCGACGACGGCCGAGGGCCGGGCCACGTTGGCCAGCACGCCCACCGCGGCCGCGCTCTCCGGGGCATCGTGCAGCACCTGCACTTCCGGGGCCTCGGGCGTGGCGGCGCCGGGGGCCTCCTGGCTGGGCAGCTGGACCAGCACGTTCTTGGGGCCGGGCCTGCCCTTCTCCTCGTGCCCAGCCCTGCCCTCCCCCTCCCCTAACTCGGTGACGGCGCAAAGCAAGGCGTCTAAGGCTGAGGACGCCTCAGGGGGAGGCACTCCGGCCTCCGAAAGGTTTAAAATCTCCTGCTTGGTCACCTGCTGGATCACAGCACTACGCGGACCAAGCGGCTCGTCCACGCCGTGGCCTTCCACGGAGCCCCCGACCACGACCACCTGGGTGGTTCCATCCGCCAGCTGCTCGGGGAGGGTGGGCCCGGGCACCACGCTGCCCACGTGCGCCCCATTCTGACTCGTGGTGATGACCTGCCCGTCCTCTGTGATGTGCACCACCCGGGCGACCTGGCCGGCCATGGCCAGCGTCTGCAGCGTGGCGGCCGCGGTCTCCTCCACGGAGGCGTCCAGAGCGAACTCCCCGTCGTAGCCCTGGATGATGATGACCTGCTGCACCTGCTCGGAGGCGGGCGCCTGCCTCCTGCCGCCCCGCAGGGGCTTCTCTCTGACTGAGGACTCTTCCGCCAGGGCGATGGCAGTGAAGGGGCTGTCTGTCTCCACGAAGGTGGCGCCTTGTCCCTTCAGACGACACTCGTAGGACTTGGAGACGATGCCTGTGGGAGACAGAGATCAGTTAGAGCCCAGGAAAAGGTGTTTAGGCTTACAAGCAGGACATCTCAAGAAGCTTTAAAACCTCAGCAGAAACACCATGGAAGGTGGCCGCGAGCTCCTGTGTGCGACGTTTGCCGTGAGCATCAGGCTGGCCGTCGGCGCGGCCGAGATGTGAGACATGCGGTTCCCACTCCCAGGTTAGCTGCCCAGGCACAGCCCGGAAGGAGCGTGCGCTGCTCCGGTTCCCAGGGAGGGAGGCCAGGCCCTGCCCGCGGCCACCGTCGTTTCTAACAGCATATCAGTAACTGGTGAGTGACCCTCAGTGCAGACCGACAGAATCCTCTAACCCACAGGGAGACTGTTTCTTAAATGTCCAAATATTATATATATTTATTCAACAAAAGGAATAAAATCCTTGCACATTATGTTAAAACATAAACATCTATAATAGTTTAATGCAACAAATATTTTCCTGAGCGTCTACTAAGTGTCAGACACTGAACTGGATGGGTCTCCGTAGGCCAGGCGCAGGGCTTGGCGCTCTGCAGGGCAGCGGCACACACACAGCTGCGGGGACCGAGGAGGGTGTGACGCTGCAGAGCTGGGCGGGGCCTCCGGGGCACCCAGACGTGGCCTCCTCCTCTCCGTCCACCTGCAGCTCAGCGCAGTGCCTGGGGGGAGCAAACCTACAAAGGTGTGTTTGCTGAATGGCTTGAATACCACGGGAAGGTGACAAGGACAAGCGCAGAGACGAAGCAGCCACACATTCAGGCTATAGGAAAATCATAAAAGAAACAACATTCGAACCCTGTCTCGAGGCCCAAGACTCAAGCCATCCCTCTCGTGCTGGGGGAAGGAAGAGTCTCCCAGGCAGAGGCAGCAAGGCCCACGCAGGGCAGGACGGCTTGGCTGCCCTGTGGCTCTGGGTGACCTGAGTGCTGTGGGGCAGCTGAGGGCTCAGGCTTTAGGAGATCAGATAGTTCAACTCAGACCGGGCTGCTCAAGGCCTCCTATATCCTGCACTCAGGCACCCGGGCTGAGGGCTGCAGAGAGAAGGAACCTACTGGATGTCTTCAAGCAGCAACACTGCAGAATTGTAACAGAAGGTACAACATTTTTGATCTTTAATGCCAGCCCCAAATTCCTTAGTGACCACACTGTGACTCATAGGAAATACCATGACGACCCCTGGGACGTGAACAGAGGCGATAAGGCAAGATGGCTAGAAGGCCTCTCTGACAGCCCAGGAGAGGACGGCAGACATGGGACGGGGTGGGTGGGCCCCGGGGGAATGCTGGGAATGCCTGGTCTGGGGCTGGGCACGGGCTCCTGCGTCCCACATCCATTGCGGTCTCTCTGCTGTAAGCCGGGCACGGGCGGGCAGGCGGGGCCCACGCTGGGCAAGCAGAGGGTCCTGGAGGCCGCGCCTGCTGTGGGAGGAGGAGGAGGGAGCCCCTTCCTAGATCTCAGGGGGTCTGAGCTGCCATCCGTGCGCTGCAGGGAGTGAGGGGACCAGGTGCCGGCAGCAGGCGCACACTCACACCCCCTCCTGGGGCAATGCCCGCCTTCCCAAGTCGGTGGGTAAATAGGACTGGAAATGGTAATCTTTATTTTCATAAAAAAGAGACTGATGTTTTAAAGAGTTCCTGTTTTCTTCTTTAAAATTTTCTAACAGTTTTCTGCTCGTTGCCTCCATCCCTCCCAAATAAGAGGATAATAAAGGATCTATGGCGAACATTTCCATGTCTCAACGGCAACCTCATTTTTGAGATATTCCACTTTACTCTTTCTAGTTTTCTAACAGCAAACTTCATGGATTATTTACAGCTGGCATCCCTTAAACATAAGGACAACGACTTTGCTGACCGCACTGAAAACACTTCTTTCAATAGCGAGTGAATTCTGAGCACAGACTCCGGACAGGGCCTGTCTTCCAGCAGGTGCGACTCAGGCAGGAGTGTGAATCTTAGAAAGGTTATGGAATCGAGACAGACCTGCAGGGTCAGCACGACCAGCTGCAGAAGACCCTCCCGCTTACTAGCTCGATGCCTGTGGGATCCCAGGACGAGGGGGTGCTGCTCCGGCCAGGGCACGGCAGCTGACCCGGGCCCGGCCCCGCCCTTGCGAAGCAGGCAGAGGAAACCACCACGTCTTCAAGGTCAAGCAACTCTGCCCCAGGAGGGTCCAAAGGAATTCCCTAACTATAGTGCACCCGTTTTCTCTTGTTTACCCCCTAGCAAGGATAGACAACAATTAGGCACCATTAAGCGAGGCAACTCGCTAGCTCCTTGGCGTGCTTCAGGAGGCAAGCAGGTGCTGGGCACTACGCCGAGAGGCTTGGTGGTAGCGCTCACAGGTCTGCAAACTTCGGTGCTCATGCTCCTGGGGGCGCGTGTGGCGTCTGGAGGGAAGCACTCCAGTGCATCTGAGGGGCTCCTGCAGAGAACCTGCTGCAGCCCAGAGCGCTGCCCCCCGACTCCCCTCCTGCTTTGAGAGAAACCACACTGCACCCATCCTGGACCGGGCCTTGCCCCAGGGAAGATTAGAGTTCAGAAGATGAGCATGAGCTTAGGGCAGAGCACACAGGTCCTAGAGAGAAAGGGTTGAATTACCGTCTGTATGCATGGTTATCTCCTGCACTTTAATCTCCCTGAACTCTTTCTCTCAAAGAGGTTGGGGGTTGCTCAGGGTGTGAGCAGAGGCCTAATGAGAGTGGCATTGAGAGCTCCCATGTCTACACTCCATTTACACCTGAGTTTAAGCTGGGCATGGAGTGGCCGATCCCTGGTCAATTTGCCATCCACTAGGACCTCTAAATCTTTGTCTACCGTACTTGACAAATTCTTCCTCTGGTATACTTGCAATTTCTCCCCTAACCCCTATTTTTCTACCTAAGATGTAATATTCTACTTGCCTTCTTTATGTTCTTTTGAACTTGACTTGTTTTTCTTTATTCTCTAATTTCAAGGTCATTTTCAGTCTCATCCAGAATTCGAAGAAGAGGAAAATAAGGGCACACAAACAAGTAAGGCAGCTTTAAAATCATTCCCCTCCCCCATTATTCTTAACTATAGAAAAAGACATGCCGGCAATATATCAAGAAACAGGAGGAATAACTAGTTGGGAAAGAACAAATCACCTATTCTTAGGCCGTGCCTAGAAGAAAAGGTACACGCCCGAGTCCAGGCAATGCCGTTCTGTACTCTGCAACTGGACAGAAAGTCCCTTGGGTGTAGAATTACCTTTGAATCCCTTGCAGCACTCGTAATTATGCTCTTCTGAACTACTTACTGCATTTATTTGAATCCAGAGGTGGGTTAAGCCACTTCCAGACCATTAAAGTAAACTACACGGGTAAATACTGCTGTCAGCACAGGGTGTGATGGAGCTTAACAGCACCAGCATCCTGTCCTGTGCGTGCGCGCAAGCCCAGCTGGTCCATCACAGTTCATAAATGCGAGTGCAGGTCCATCTTTTGATTCAGCAATTTAATAACTTCGAGTGCTGTCAGTACTGCTTTGAAAAATAGCACCTATAAAATGTAACAGCCTCAATCAGATTGAAAAAGATTCACCCACTGAAGATTCTTCCATTTCAACCATAATGAATTAATGTTGAGCTATGTATAAGTTCAAGTGTCATTTAAACTAATGTGAATCTCTACTGCAACTTTAAAATTCTAACTGGGCTATGACCAAGAATTTACTGGGCACATCGACTTCAATTCTTGAGATCTATCTAGTAAATATGAATTGCGAAGCTCACCAATGCAAAAGGCCAAATGGATACAGTATTTGGAAAACAGAAATGTTACATAGGTTTTATGCTTAACCGCTTAGTCACTGTTATAACTCCTAAACTGCACAAATCTTTAATAGAGCATGGATGCCCAACATAATATTTGTATGAAACTTTTTTTTTTTTTGAGACAAAGTTTTGCTCTGTCACCCAGGCTGGAACACAGTGGTGGCATTCACGCTCACTGCAGCCTTGAATTCCTGGGCTCAAGTGACCCACTTGCCTCAGCCTCCTGAGTAGTTAGGAATACAGGTGCACACCACCACACCTGGCTAGCTTTTCTTATTTTTTTGCAGAGATGGGGTCTTGCTACATTGCTCAGGCTGGTCTCCAACTCCTGGGCTCAAGTGACCCTCCTGCCTTGGCCTCCCAAAGTGCTGGGATTACAGGTGTGAGCCACTCACTTGGCCAACACTTTGCAGTATCAGATTTCGGTATGATAAGAGTAGCTAACAGAATAGCGTGCCTAAATGCAGTCTTTCTGGATCTGTTTCCAATAGGGCAACGAGCAGCTTTCCCTAGAAGGTGCAAGAAGGTCAAAATGCAGCCTGGTGCCTGCTTATGAAATCCTTTCTTGAGCACGAAGATAACAAACTCCCTTCTCAGAGTTAAATGCCCTGGGAATTGACAACTTGGTTGAAATAAAACGGTTTTTTTTCCTGGGCGTCTGAGGATTTGTTTTCAGGGAAATGGTTTGGGATTGGGCTCGCCGCTGCAGACACCATTACGAAGCCACGGCTCCTTCCCACGCACCCTTCCCGAAGCCCACATCTCCGAGGTCGGAAAGCACACACTCCGTCACGCAGGAGGCGAGGGGTTAGGGCGTCAAGACTCCACTCCCCGGAACCGTTTTCCGGGCTGCGTCCTGCTGTCTGCGGTGCGTCTGGGAAGCTGCACGTGGGGCTGAGAGCCTGGCTGCTTCCCTGTGCGTGCTGCTCTCTCCTTGCTGTCGTCGTGTTTTCCCACAGAATAAATACCTTACGCTTTTGTTAAGCTTACATTTAATTAAAATGTACAGAACTTGTGCAGTAAACGCGAATGAAAAAAATAAAACAAGGGCCCCCTCTCTTGAAGGCACGTTGTGAATGAAAAATGTCATTACAGACTAAAAAATTTTGCAGTAAACAGGGCCTACGGAGAGAAGTTTCCCCTGTAATGACATCCATAAAATACACAAATGGCACTTTTAGTACCATCCTGAATATGGCATTTTCTGTGCTCTACACACAATCTAAATGGTTTGATCATAGAGCATAATACTCCATTGGGTTTATAGAACAATCAATGTTCCATAAAATGATGTATTTATCCAATAGTAGGCTCAGCAGTTACTGGGGTATGACATTGTGGGACACAGGCCTGGGCTCCTTGCGGCACACACGCTGGCTGTGAAACTTATCTCACACCACTCGAACAACTTCATCTCATCTGTGGCAAGTAATTTGTGGAAGCCTCAGCTTGGTTTAAAAAAAAACTTGTAATAAAAATTCATAGAATTTTCAGGAGAATGAAAGCTGATGACAATAGAAAGGTCACATTGTGTCTCCACTAAAGGGGTCAAAGGTTGTTGGCAGTTCTAAAACTGAAAGTAGATTTCATGCATCACGTAGCAGATAAAGATGGCGTTAAAAAGACATGGCGTGGGGTGCGGTGCCTAACGCCATGAGAGCCTGGGCTAATATCCTATGGAAACCACTTTGTTGCTACGAGCCAGCATTTATTTTAAATTTCTAAGCTTCTCCTGAAATAGTACTAAATGTTTATACATTGCTAGGTTACATCTCAGACACTGTGGGCAGTTTAGATTTTCTATTTTGGTAGGGCAACTAAGCTTGAAAATGCTGGGTTGGTTCATTATCATAATTAAAGCACCTTGAATATGATGCGATTAAAGAAATAATACTTCTCATATAAAAATTTGGGACACACATGACATTGTGGTTCCTAAGCCACATCTAATTTTTCCTGACTTCAATTTTAAGATGTAATTTTAACAAGAATGTTAAGAAATCATACTTAATGTCTATTAAAATGAAACAATATTAACAGATTATGCTAATAAATTAGAGCCATATTTTAATGTCACAAAAGCTTATAAGTTTCTCAAGTGAAAGCAGGAAAAATGACAAATTAAAATTCAATGAAATATAACCTTTTAGAGATTTCAAAGCAGGGAATACATTATTCTTACCATAGCAGTCACCAATAGTTTAGCCAGTCAAATCGATATCAGTAATTGCTGTATAATTTATTCATTTTGAAGACAATAATAATTGCCTGGCAGTAAGCAGGATGCGCCATTGCAGGGCCCCTGCTCGAATCTGGTTTTGCGGAGGGCAGAGCGCCCCGTGCCAACACCCGCGCTTCCCACGGGGTCTGCCTTTGCGCTACTTCCCACAGCAAACTGCGGGCCTCCTCAAGGTCTTCGCAGGAAACCGCAATCAAGTGGCTTAGGGACTTGTTGGGGATCAAAGAAAGAGTATCTATCTGCGATAACAATTCCGACATGGGACAGAGTCACCTCTTAGCCTTATATTCCAGCAACTAAGTGACAATTCCTCCATTTTTTTTTTTTAAGAACACAACTTGGTCAATATCTCATGTGTCTTCATTATTTTCAAAAATTAGAAACGAGTTCCAGTCAGTGTTACTCAAATGCACGCACAAAATAGAAATGACTAGGTTATCTGAGATACAAAATTTAGAACTGCTTTCAGTCTCTGACACGTTGAACATGGTAGCTGTACTAGTGAGATTTATTTCAGAGCGCAGACTTGCTTTGGCCACTCTGAACCTGAGGGGAACCCCGGCTGACATGAGCCGCCTCAGGATGTGTTGGATGCATCACGACATGCTAATTCCAGGGAGTTTTGGCAGGTCTCTGCCGCATCCCACACACACATACAGAGGTACGTGGTGGAGAACGGCAGTAAAGGCCTCGCTGTGCCCTCCGGTCACAAAGGCCCTTGTTTTACAATTAGAGATGGTGAGAATTGCTTTTCTGTAAAAATTAACCGAAGTTCACACCCTTTCTGAGAGACTCTTTCACATAAATTCGATAGTACAATTTCTTGGGCTATATCATGCAATTTTTAGTGAAGGAATACTTGCAAGAAACCAGGACATACACTGAGGTACCAAAAGTTCTAGTCCTTTCTCTGTAGTTACCACGAGCACTACATTTAACACCGGGAATGACTCGGGCGATCACACAGACCCCTGGAAAGAATTCTAAGATACTGAGAAAAAAACGAAGAATAAATTTTATCTCAAGTTGGAAATACATAATCGTGCAGGTTTCTAACTTTACCAAGAATAGTCTCCGTGGGCCTAGATATTTCCATGGGCACTGAGGAGTGACAAAGAATAAAAGACAATATTTTACCTTTAAAGTCACAAACCCTAAGAAATTCTGTATCATATCAGACCCTTAGGCATACATTATCATTTCATGCATGAAGATCTAAGGTAATGGAGCCACGCACAGGAACCTCACTGCGCGATAGAACGTGTCCTTTAAGGTTATCTCGACAGGCTTTGGGGGCGGAGGGAGGGCGGCGGTTAACCGTTTCTCTGCTGAGCAGAAGCCTGGGAGCTACACCGATAGATCGTGAAGCCACAGCCATATAACTTTAGAAATTTGACTCATGTGACAGAAACGGTGTCATCAAGTTTCACAGAGGGTGATGAAATGGCACGTTAAAGCTAGACTGTGAAGTGCCCTGGTCTTGTTATTTACCCGCGAACGGCACTCGTTAGACACAGCCAGCTGAGTTACTAGCGGACTGTGCTCACATGTCCGAAGTCCTGTTTGGAACAAAGCAAGGGGGTGGCAGAGGGGCACCTACGCGGCTGTCACACAGGGGCCTCCGCTTTCTGCACGTTTGGGCGTCGAGGCCGGCCTCAGCCGCTGGAAGGGGTCTTAGAAGCGTCCTCGCCACTCCGTCTGGTGCAAGCCTCATCACGCTCCTGGGCCTCGTCCCTGGTTCAGCATGAGCGACAATGGCGGAGAACTGGTAAGAGTGTCCCTCATAGTTTGTATGGAAACGCAGGCTGGGAACAGAGTCGCGGAGCGCGGGCCTGCACGGAGGCCGCTTCCTTCAGACTACACGAGGTAGGCAGCACCCACCTGCTCCCTGTGCGGCTGTCCCCGTGTGACTTAAACTAGTTAACAAACTAGTTAACTAGTGTAACAAACTAGTGCAGACATTCTTTTCAGCATCACGGAATCAGAAAATTAAGAAGCCCAATGACCTTTTCCTAAACGTCCTCCGACAGGGCGTAAGCTCCAGCGCAGGTAACACAGAATCGGGGACGAGGCGCATTTCTCCAGAGTTTTACACGTTATACACCCCTCAGAAGGTGCGGTGATGCCAGCGAGGCCAGCCAGTGCTGCTGGAGGTCTAACAAGGCTGACTCTAAAAGGCTAACAGGCAGATTAAACTTGTCTCCTTTTCGTGTTTCTGGCAAACTCTATAAAAAAAAAATCACACTCACTTTTGCAGTCATGTTCATATTTCCTTTATATTACAGTATCTTCATATCTTTCCCGAGGAAATGAGAGGAAGCAGACATTTGTCTTCATTGCAGACACTTTCTTATGAAGGTAAAAAGCAAACCGCTTCCCAGTAACCACACAGAGGCACCATTAAAATCAAATTTACAGCAAACAGAACCTACGGCTGGGGTAAAACACTAACTGTTAGTATTTTAATTATCAGCAAAGCTTTTGGAGGTCTAACATCTGCTCACAGCCGAACGACAGCAGCTGCTTGCGTACACTTAAAACAATGCGATTTCTTCTCTGCATCCTAAAATGAATCATATGTGCTGGGCACATGGCTGCGATTTCCCACTGAGCTGGCTGAGCAAGGGGACCCCGAGTGTCCTGTGGGTAAGTAAGGCCTGGCCTCTTCAGGACGAGGAGATCCCAAGCCGGCAGGAATCCTCGAGTCTGGGAGTGAGAACATCAGAGAGTGCCAGGGGTCACCGCCGGCCTGCGCGTATCTGGCAGTGCAAGAGGGCTGGTCACCCCGCTCTGGAGTGACTTCTAGGACGGGGCACTGCGGAATGCAGCCAAGGAGAGGAAACAGGGTCCTGAGGATAAGAGGGGCTGGCTACTGTCAGTCCTTCCGTGGATGTCCCGGGTAGGCCTGGGAGAGCAGCTCTGCGTGGGCCCCACTGGGCTTCAGCCTTCTCCACGCATGGAGGACAGGCAGCGCCACGGGGTGGCATGGACGCTGCCACGGTCAAGGTGGAAAACGCTAACGTACTTTCTCTTCAACCAGTGGATGCTACAATCTTCATTTTGAATGTTTTCCTAAATATCTAAATTAAATGCCTATTTAAAATTACAGAATATCTGCGCCTTGGGCCCTAGGGAATAATATATGCCGGGGATAATAAAGCTTAAAATTGATTTAAAGATACCAAACAAAAGACCAACTATAAGGCTTAAACCTTTACTTTGAAAAGAGCAGGATGAATAAAAACGCATAAATGGAAACACTGAGTAAAATGCTAGCAAATTGAAACCTAAAGCGATGTGATACAGTAAGTCGGTATCAGCAGTTTTTCCCCTAAACACACCTGGCTTGGTTTTTTTTGAGAAGCAAGTTAAGTTCAGAGAGGAATCCTTACAAAAGCACAGCACGAAACCCGAGTAGATTCTGACCGCAGGCCCGATGGGGCCCTGTCCCACCTGGTGCATGTCTGAAATCGTGCTTGGATGGAAGCAGGGAGACCTTAGCCATGTGCCTGGTCATCCGCGGTATGGCCAACGTTAAGGACATCTGATGTGTCCAGAGGTAACAAGTCTGTGCTATTTTGTCTCACCAGCTACCCAAGCCACACGTAAAGTCCTGCAGCAAATTTCCACAGTGCTCACTTTAAAACTGGGCAACAAGTCTAAGGAGGTAACAATGTGGTCATGGGGCCATGACCGCTTACAGTACCACATGTGGTTCCACTGTGTGGCAAGATGAGGTAAATGTGAAGGCTAACTTTGAAAAAAATTATTATTAGTTCATTAAGCAGTCCAAAGGCTTTGTGAAACGGGCAACATTGTTTTGCCTTTTATCTAAAAAGTTGTTTAAAAGGAGCTGGATGTTGCTTTAGACCAGCAGGCATAGTACAGCAAGCGCGTGCTGTCAGACGTGGACACTAACCATCCGCAGGTGTCATCCACCGTGATGCATGTACACAGGGAAACAAGAACAGACCTGTACACGGGGTACCGAGTCACAGACAGCACACAGGAACCCGCAGAAGATGTTCTGTATGGGGAATGGTGACACGAGCAAGTTGGGAAGTTAAACCACCACGTGTAATCGAAACTCAGGAACTCTCACACGAAATGTGGTTCTATTAAGCAAGTAATGCCCAGGGTTCATTCGGCCACACGAGTGGTTGCTCACTTGAAATAATCTTTAACAAGGTTTAGAAAGGAACTTGGAATATGTTTTAAGTTTAAGAGCCACTTCTGCTGGAATTTCCCAGTCTCAAAAATACAGCTATAGGCCTGACGCTGGTGGAGGAGCTCGAAGGGCTGGGAAGAACCGGGAGGCAGGCTCCGAGCCCCCCCACCGACAGATGCCCCACCTGATGTTCCAAAGCAGCAAAGTCAATCTAGGATACGTGCCTGGAACAGCACCAGGTAATTTAGTTATATAATGTCACGTAACAGGCTAATGACTACTTTCTAAAATTTAAAAATTTTATATGTTTAATCAAGTGTCAAATTTCCATGTTTTCTTGAAACAGACATGTACATGTGCATATATACAATTCAGTGCACACAAACACACACCCTCACGGACATGCACACATGTGTAAGCACAGTTCAGAGTATTCAACCAGTTTAGTTTTCCATTCCCATCCTCCTCACCATGCTCCTTGCCCAAAGGTCTTCACCAAGCACCTCTCCTGAGCTGGGAATCCATATGCTGGGTCAGGAGTGTGGGCATCAGATAAGTGGGCAGGGCCTCTGCTCCCTGGAACCCTGAGCCCTGGAGCCGAGCCCTCCTGGGCAGGAAAGCAGGAAGCTTTCAACCCTGATGACAGAGCCAGACTGCTGGTAGTACAGCTGGAAGAAGCACCACTCAATGCCTGAGCAACACATGAATTCTTTAAGAGCTGTTCAGGTCTTTAAAGGATATGACATTCAAGGGTTGTAACAACTTTAAAACCTACAAGGTTCATAGTTCCCAGTTCACATCAGTTCTTCTCTCGTTCCCAGAATCTTGAACATGGTTCCCTTCAGTACCCATGTGGTTCTGATGCTATTACACAGCCTCATTAAAAGGACTATGATGGGAAATAAAATCACAGTGTTGACAGCCGAGATCTTAAAGAGTCAGTAAATGACAGAGAGGCAGTGATCTACTTCACACAGTACTATACTTAGAAGAATAAATACCAACTGTGAAAATTAGTAGCATGATTACTAGCAGAATTTTTAGGCTGCCTAAATGCTCACAGGAAGAATGCACCTAGATGCTTCTGTGGTCTGTCACGTTCGTCATCTATTAAAGGGTTCCTGAATAAACATGACAAATATCTAGGTTCTAAGGCAACAGTAGTAAAACTGGTCCATAAAAAATTGTATACTTACATATTTTCTAATTATATATTTCTTTAATGTGAAAGTTACTTTAGGTTTTAGAGCTATTAAGTATCTACTCATCTAGCCTGTTGTACACAACTCTAACCTATCACACTGAATTTTAATTATTCATAAACATGCTCATCTTTTCTGCTAGACTGAGAGCTCCTTGAGTGCAGGACTCTGGCTATGACTGTCGCTGTGTGTAATGAGGTCCTTTGTCTCTGATTCAGGAGTCTCGTGTCTTCTGCCAAAATCCACAAACTGTGGCAGGGTAACTTGCTAGTTTGTAAGTTGGGTAAAAATCTCAGACTTTTCATAATTCTACACAGTTACCTGAATTCCTTAAATGTTGGTTTCTTAACCTATAAAATAAACATAACAATACCTATTTTCTTGAAGAGTAAACAAGACAGTCCATGTAAAATAAAATATCGTACTTGGCACTGTGCTTGATGCATAGTAAGAGCTCTCAGTAAATGTTAGGTTTTATTACTATTAGGTTTAATGCATTATAATTGCATTCATAGCACCTGAAATTGGTATATAATGCAACTAATATCTATGGATATGTACAATAATCTTGTATGACTAAAATATTTTAAGCATGTTATACATGTAACAAATTTAATGTGAACAAACATAAAGTCCTGCAATTAGGAGTAAAAAATGCTCAAAGTAGGATAGAGAGAAAAGGACTTCAGAGATCTAGCCACCAGTAGGATGAATACAGGAAGTGGCTGCATTAATGCAAGCATAGGGTCCAGCAAAAGGAAAGTAATAACATGACGATACACTGGTCAGACGACACTGAAGGCACCATGTTTAGGTTTGAGCTCCACCTTTTAAGAGAAACACCGACAAACAGGAATGAATATAGCAAAGATAAACAAAATTATGGATTTAAAAAGACATAAAGAATGTCTCAAGTCTACACATAGTTAAAGGATAGCACGTAGAAAGAATGATTCATTCTACGTGGCTCTAGAGTGCCAAACTGGGAGTGGCAGGTAGAAGTCGTAAGAAAGCAAACTTTGCCTCAATAATGCTGATTCAGAAATGAAATACAATGACCTTAGCAATAAGTCTCCTATTAGGGAAGGTTGGATGACACTTTACTGGGATATTGCAAGAGGGACTCAAATCAGGGACTCTAATGTCCTTGTTACTACTTAGATTCCGATTCTAGACCTGCTGAAGCAGGGAGCAGACATTCTGCTGAATATTCATGAACCTATCACAACAGACAATGCAGATGACGGACACATTTTCAGGAATCTGACAAACAACTGTTGTGCCGATGCGTTCAGTGAAACCCTGCCAGAGCAGGAGGCTGAGCTGTTTGACATGAAGTGATTCATCCCAGCTCCGTGACGCCAATCTCTGGCTTTGGCTCTTACACGCCACAACACACTTCTTCATGTGAAACCGAATGTGAACTTTCTGTGCAATTACCAGATACATGAACCTGCCCAGGCTCTTGTGGTAGCACCCACTTCGCAGCACTTATTTCTATGTGCAATTTCATATCATGTCACTTGACGGTGAGATCTCGATGAACAAAACCCAGAGAAATGATGACTGGCCACGGTTCAAGTTATTTGGAAAGACAATGAAGAGGCCACGAGGATGCACCATTCAACCTCCCGCCCAGGAACAGAACTGAAAGTCGCCCCTCAC
Source organism: Avahi laniger (assembly GCA_963575035.1). Classification (NCBI taxonomy): domain Eukaryota; kingdom Metazoa; phylum Chordata; class Mammalia; order Primates; family Indriidae; genus Avahi; species Avahi laniger. Next base: position 144,807 of record CAUYSK010088750.1, on the reverse strand, counting down.
AGCGTCCAGGCCAGCTGAGGCCGACTCCCCAGAGGACTGCCAGGCAGGCCTGCTCCTGCCAGCTGAGGGGCTTCTTGCTGGGCAACTCTAGCTTGACAGTGCCACAGCCTGGACCCTGCCTGCTCAAGCACCCTCTCCCCACCCTCCTTAACGGGGCAGCTCTGCTCCGTGGGCAGGGGCTAGGGCTGGCCCACGTGGCATCAAGAGTGGTCTGAGATAACAGGCAGAAAGGTGGGGCCTGGGCCTGGCTTGCCACCCTGCAGGTGGAGAGGATGCCTCCTGAGTGGGAGGGAGGTGGGCACACGGCCCCAGGTGCAAGACGATGGTCCATGGCTGCCTACAGAAGTGTCCCAGTGGAGAGGAGAATGCTGTTTGGTGCCATGGTCCAGGCACTTGAGAGATGTGGGGCAACAATACTTATCAAGGTAGAAGGGCAGCCAGATGCGCAAAGTGGCACAGTCACCACCATTCGGAGGGATGATGAGAGACTGACGGCCATTAATGGGCAGCTGAAGGTGATGTGGGAGACCCAGTCAGCCTCTCTGTAGCTCACAAGATGCCCTCATGTCCTGCATTGGAACAGTAGACTAACATTGATGCCAGAGCTGTGCAGACACTCGCATGGTGGCCAAAGAGGTGCGTAACCAAAGGGCAGGGTCAGTCTGGGAAAACGGGAGACTCTGAACTATGGGATGGGGACACCCAGATGATGCCTGAGGACCTGGCTCTCAGACCCCCGAGCCCTCCGAGCTAGCAGAGGGGCCTTTCCTTCCCAGCAGGAGCCAGCAGTTCAGCTGCACTCAGGACCACCCCCCACCCCCAGGGACCAGGTGTCCCCTCAAGAGGTGCCCAGCCCCTCCCCTGGCCAGGATAACTGGGGCCGGGGCCCGACACACAGCTGGCACGTGCTTGGCCTGGTGAGTGGCAGTTGCTGAAGCAGCTGGCAGGGACGGGGAGAGCCCCTGAGATGGGACTGTGAGATGTTTGCTCAAGAGGACCAGGCGTAGGAGCGCAAGAGCAAGAATTCACCTCACTTCCACAGGACATGGGACTTAATGCCCCAGGCAAGGGCCCCGAGGATAGAGCCAGTTTGGAGAAAGTGGTGCCCCCAGTTGCCCTGGCAGACAGCAGACAGAGAATGAAAAGGCTGAGGGACATGGCGGGTGGGAATGGATGTATTTTGAGAAGAACCATAAGAACATTGTGTCCCCTGAGGGGACCCAGAGGGTGGACATGCCACCTACATGACCTCAGGAGTGTACCTTGGGAGGGCCCGACAATTCAGAGGTGGCCTCTGGTGCAGGCCGGGGTGACAATAGGAGAGATGGCTCATTGACACCCATGGAAGGAGCAGAGGCGGGTGGAGGTGCTCTGCCCAGGTGGGAGCAGCTGTGGACAGGTTGACAGAGCAGTGGCCAACCCGGGTGCTACGTAACACTGCGAGCCAAATGCGCTGGCCTCAATGTGTTTCCCCCCAAATTCGTGCACTGAAATCTTAAGCCCCAAGATGATGGATTAGAAGTTGGGGCCTTTGTGCGAATGGGATTCATGCCCTTATCCAAGAAACCACTGGGTTATCACAGCATAATACTGCCCTGGTCGTTTTGACTGTTCCAGAATCTTAACGTGTTTTCATCCTCAATCACATAGTATTTAACTTAGGCCCACTGTGGACTGCTGCTTAGTGACTGAGTGTGTAAGAGATAGCGATAGAAAAATACAAATCAAGTGAGAAACTGCTATGATAATAATTCTGCAAATTTGCCTCACATTGGCTTGTGGAAGATCCTTAAGTTGTGTTCATCTGATCAAGATCCTTATATATATAGCACATAAAGATATGTCATATAAAGATAACTCTAATATTTTAAAAGACAGTGTAAAAAGGGAAAATATTCACCCACATATGTTCAGTATTATAGCCAAAAGAGAAAAAATATCCAATCTAATATTTTCAGTCTTCAGGAATAATGACGGTGTACAAGCAAAATATGTTATTTTCAAATAAGTGCTTGCAAATAGCAGGCTCTCATACCTTGTCATTTCAAAACAAAACATTTGAAACAATTATAAAAATTTATGAAAAATAATCTAGTTGATTTTTTTAAAGGAACAAAATGTCAAGGATTCTACTCACGAGCTCATGAAAGCAGCTCTCACTCTAGTGTCAGCCTAAGAGTGAGACTCCGGAGGGAGAACTGAGAAGAGGTGTCTGGTCAATAAAAATTGGTAACGAGCTCTGGGCCAGGGAAGGGCTGGGCTTGGTTGGAAACTGTACACTTGGCTGTTCCAAGAAGTCGGGCGGTGGTCCAACATAACTGAGGGGTGAAGTCACCCCGGCAGCGCGTGGGAGGCTGAGAGAAGAGAACAGCACTGAGCAAAAGAGACCCAGGGGACACTGACGACCGAGGAAGAGTCAGAGCCCAAAAGGAGGCTGCGAAGTCAAGACCGGTGTCATGGCAGGCAAGAAGAAAGAGGGTGGTCCCCTGTGTCAAATGCCAAAAAGAAATACCATCAAGATGGAAATTCATTCTCCGATAGGTAACATATGATCAGGAAGACCACAAAATAAATTATTCAAACCAGAATACTATTGACAGCAAGAAGGGCAGTGTCTGCACAGGTCGCTGGGCCGGGGGCGCAGACCTGGCACTAGTGTAGCGCGACAGGTGTCGGCCTGGGCTGCACCACTGACACGATGACACGCGTCTACAGTCTGGCCATCTCCCTCTCGAGCACCTGGTTGATGACTTATGGATACCAGCACACGGCACATTCTATATAAAAACAGATAGAAGGCTATTAGTGGCTTTGTTAATAGAAAGAAGAACAGGGAGGCGTGTGAAACTTGGAATGATATTCAGTGAAATGCGGCAATTCATATGTTTACCTTCACTTCTATTCACTATTAAACGTCATCAACTATTTTTCTCAACAAAAATGCACTTCTCTTTCCCGGAGGAGCAAGACAATCAGAATGACAGAGCTGAATTAATTCCTCATTTGCCGGCTGAAAGAAACTCAAAGCAGAATTGCCAAAGGGCAAAATAGAGAGAGTGACACTATACATCTTAGCTTTTATATATGTCCATTTGATTACTGTGCACGCACATTTGTATTATCCTGGTGATCTAACAGTTGTTGTCTAACTTAATTTACGGAATGCCAAAGTATCTATTAGTAGGAACTATGCTTTGGAAAGTGTTACTAAAATATCTGAAATTCTTAATAGAAATTCCAGGAGGTGCACCAGATAAACAGCATACAGAAAGTAAAGGGGAAAAAACCTCTCAGAAAAGGCTCCATCACAGAAACTTGCCTTGGAAAGCTGCCCATGACTGACGGCTGCGCAGGGCCAGGGGACCGGAGGGCGGGGGCATGACCCTGAACATGTGCCACAGAAGGCGGAGGGCGCCAGCCCTCAGGTGCTGCAGCCGTTAACTCCTTCACTCGAAAACACAGCCCTTGAGGGCTGTGCCTGCTTTTCATAATGTTTTGAGTAACTCCTGTTTTCCAGGCCTTCCTTTTACTAGTGAACTCTCACTGGCGAGAATGACACTATTCGCTTTTTTTGCTCCTATTTTTAACATTGTCCTGCTAGTAACTAAACCTCCATAGATCGACAATGCATAATCAGTTTTCCCAACATAACATGTAAACGAACAACCAATCCCTACAGCTATAACTTAGCCCAGCTCACGGGGCTTGGTTCTTTCTTAAAACACGCTTTTATTATTCAATTTTTGGTTATCTAACTTTTGGCATTTATTTATATGTAGAATCAGAATCCTAAATACTCTGACATATGAAAAAATAGCTTGGATTTTGGATACAGCCTTATTAATAAAGAAGGTTTCTTTCCTTTTTCTCCAAAATACTTTTTAATCTACAGAGAAACTGCCATGAAGGTAACAATTTATTTGACCTACACTTGGCTTGGAGATATTGAAGGACAGAGGTGAAGGGACATTTGGGGACAGACACCAAATCTGGAGAAGAGACTTTTCAGCTCAAATCTACACAGAAAATGCGCACCAGGAGAGAGAAAGTTTTTTTAACAGTGTTAAATTCAACTCTGTGAAAAAAATAACAAGGAAGTAAGGAAATTCACACACAGATTCTTTGCACAGCCATTCGAAGGGGCTCCGCAAAGGCAAACGCTGTTAGTTCTCCCCGTGACAGATTCCGAGACCCAACTTGGCGGAGGCAGGACACCTCGGGGCAGACGGTCACAGGTGGCGATGTACTGACTCAACTTTCTAACTGTTGGATTATAAATGGATCTTAATTAAGTATCAGCACTATTAAAACTTTCCCCCAGAACCCCCAAATATGAGGCACTGAAAGCGAAGCTGCGTTGGCAGCACAGGCGGAGGGAGCACAGCTACTCGCTTTCCCGTCTGTCTTTCTGAGAAAGCCGAAAGCTCTCAGCACCCGGTTTCACTCTATCGGTTACCCGGCTTTACGCTCCCTCTCCGCTGTAGAAGTCTATGATTCCACCACGACCCTGATACTCTCAGGGACAGGCTAGCAACCGGACCCTGATGACTGCTTAGTCTATAGGAAACTTTACCTATTGATTGATCCTATATTATTATCTTTTAAAAACTCCTGTTGGGATATGAAAATACAGATTCTTTTACACATCTAACATACCTCCACTTCCACAATATAGCAGCTGACTGTAGCATTATAGCTCAAATGGATTTACAGTTACCATATTTGGCCCAGTGTGATTTCAAGTAAGAATCACTTCTGATCATTTGAATGGAAATTAAGAAACATTAAGAGAAGCCATGTTTAAGCTGGTTGGTTCACCATCTGCAAACACTGTGAATTAAGATGGGGAATACCCATTCAGGAGGATGATGAAAACTGACATCAATATAATAAAATAACAGTTTATACATTCTTGGACTCACACAGATTTGATTCTTCTGCTTAAAAGCATGTTCATCCACCCTACCCCAATTCGTATTTGATCTGCAGTCCAAAAACAAAACCCTTTGGTCTTTTAGCATGAAACCTTATAAAATTACTCAAGATTCTCGACACTGAAGTTTCCATTTTTTAAAAAGAAGATGGTGCCGGGTTGACAAGTAATATAACAGAGAATAAACAATGCAGCAAGGAAAGCGGCGGATCAATGGGTGCCCCAGACTCCGGCATTCATAAACCAGACCACGAACGGCGCTGTGCAGAACAAAAGGCAATGAGGATAAAATTGGGTGCTTTTGTTTCAGGAGGCTGGCACAGATGGGCCTGGCATGCTTCATGTTTCATTTTCATGAAACTTTAGCCACATTTCCAGGGCAACATTTCCACTGTGTGCAGGCAAAGGCCCCATGCGCAGGGGGCCAGTGACTGGCCAGTTGTTTTGCTGACTGCCCCCGGCTTAAGCCAGGAAAAGGAACTGAAACACTCACATAAGTTGAGTGCTTATAATCTCATGTAAATAATGTAAATTGAAATGTTCGGTTACTAACATCAATTTTAATTAAAATGAGTAATTTTTTATTTCCAGTTAGACATAAAATTCTACAATAAAACTTTCTGTTGAGATAATCGTATCTTCCACATATGTGTGCATGTACGCACACAAACACAATTTTTTCCTAATCAAGCTAAAAAACAATTCCATTTCTCATGAGACACATATTGCTGACACTGCATTCTTTGACTTTACGAAACCCTAGAAGGAATTCTTTGCCGTGATGGAGTTTGCACCAGTGTGTTTAAACTGAATGTTGAGAGCAGCAGTAACTGGTGTTAAGTACCCAGAAAAACAGATGCACAAACAAGTCTTTAGTCTTGGCCTGAAACATTAGGTACATGGTGATCTTGAGCATAAAACGAGAAATTCTACACGCGACACACATAATGATAGTGTGATCGTTTTTTCCAATAAACCCATCAACTATCATACAGTTTTAGTCATATCTTGCATATTAATATAACACATTTACAATAAAATACAATTAATACATTTATTTCATGCTGCCTATCTAACATATCAATGAAAATCTCATGATCACCAAAAATTTGCAAGTTTTAGACAAGGGCCACATAAATGATAACAGCACAGGGTTATTTTAAGTTCAGATCCACTTCGTGATCAGAAACATTACCTAGGGTTGTTCCTAATAATGGAAGAATAAGAAATAATGAAAGTAAACACTAAACCAAGCAAACGAAATCAGTATGAACAATGCCCAAGGTCACAGAATCCAGGAATAATATGGAATCTCCTGGTGGCTTCTTGCAGTCAAAGCTAGAGCTGTCAGAGAATCTAATTTTAAAGGCCTTGTCTCCTTATTAAAGAAATAAAACAATGAAACCCTTTCATGAAGATACAGTATATACAGAAACAAGTTAATGTACGTTTTTTTCAAAGGGTGAGATTTTTTCCCCCCAAATGCTATTATACGTTTCTAAAGAGGGAAGGGAGTGGCAATTACTAGATCTAATACCAATTCTATAAATTATGAAAACTTTACATAAGGTTCTAAAGATGTCAGAAAAGGTCAACTGCTCTCATTTGCTGGGTGTTTTCAGTGGTGTTTTATATTTTGGCCTTAGGGTTTAAAACCTTATGCTGACTATATTTGCATATTTCTCAGTACTTTTTTATTGTTTTACAGAAACATTTAGTAGATACCAAAGATTAAAGGAAATCAAAATAATTCATGATGGTTCAGCAGCTCTAATTGTTCAAAGTAAACCTAGAGGTTTAACAACTTAAAGCATTCTGTCATTGATTATCAAACCAGCTGGCTCCCCTGTAAACAGTTTTATGTGCTGATATCTGTCAATTACAGACACTCAGTTGGAGGGCTGTCTCCAGCATTGTGACACAGGGCTCTTTACTTGGCAAGTTAGGCATTTTCATCAAATAGCTTGGAAAAAGCCACAGGGTCAGCGTGTTAAATTTGCCTGTGATAGAAAGCTGATAGGGCTGCCACAGAAACAAATCCACTCTGTAGCTGCTTTACCAAAACACGGTACTTGCAAAGCATTTGATTCGGGTTCACAACATGATGGGATGTAGAGGACGGAAGGCTGGTATAGAAACCAGGAAGGGAATGAGAAAGGAAGGAACTAGGCAGGCTGGCTCAGCAAAGATAGATCTGAAGGACGGAAATCAGGACACGAAAACAGTTTCCAGGTATCTGGCAAGCTGTCACGGAGAAGAGGGACTGCACGTGACGCGCGTAGCTCCAGAGCATAGGACGTATGCTTCAACTCACTATGTGGAAAATTTTTCTAAAAATTAGAGTGATTCACACATGAATACAAACATGAAAAGTCGCTTAATATCATTAGTCACTAGGAAAATGCAAATTAAAACCAAGATGAGATACATATCCGCTAGAATAGCTAAAATTTTGAAAAGACTGATAACACCGAGTGCTGGTGAGGATGTGGAGCGACTGGAGCTCTCGCATGTCGTTGGTGGGAGCGGGAACGGCACAGGCGCTTTGGAAAGCAGCTTGGCAGTGTCTTCCTGCGTCACCCCACGGTCCCATTCCTAAGGAAACGAAAACACGTGCCCATCCAAAAACCTGTTCCCAAATGTTCACAGTAGCTCTCCTCATAACCACCCACGACCAGAAGCTACCCAGATGTCCATGACCAGGAGAACACAAACACACTGCGGTACCCTGTTCAATGGAATTCCACTCACCAGTAGAAGAGAACATGCGACGGCTGCGCGTAACCACAGGAACGAATCTCAAAAGCACTGTGCTAAGGGAAATAAAAGGCTATCGACCGTACAATTCCACTTATGTGGCATTCTGGAAAAGAAAAAACTATCGGGACAGCTAAGGCCTGAGATTTATTATAGAGGGGCATGAGAGAACTTTTGGGGTGACGGAAATGTTCTTAAACTCAATTGTGCTGATGGTTGCATGATTGTACACATTTGTCAAAATCCATCCAACTGAATATCTAAAAAGGATGAAATTTACTGCATGTAAATTAAATCTCAAAAAGTGAGTGCACTGCATATAAACAGTGATCAGTGTCTAAATAATTTCCTATCAAAAACGCTGTGGGCAAATTCCTGAATTCAGGATAGTTGAATCATTTTCTATCTACAGATACCTAGGGCGCTACAATTATATGATACTAGGACTCTCTTTTCTTCATCTCTGGATATTTAGAGCAATTCAACGATTTATTTTCAGCACCTGAAAACAAATCTAATTTGTCTAGTGTCTTATTTATTTTCCAGAGACGATGCAAGACCAATGGTTTATATAATCTTCTGAAGTCTAATAATATTGTACAAAAATCATAAGGCTGAATTGTCATGTACTTCTATGTTTTATTTTTATTGATGATAAAAAAATGAGCAAGGCTAATTCAAAGGGCAAGGGATATTCAGAAAAGCCAAATATATATAAATTAGATACCTAAAAAGAAGAAATGCAAATTATTTACAGCCAAAGATGGACTTTTACCAGGCTAGGCTTAGCGCTATGTCTGTGGAAGATCCTGGGAGATTCTCGCTGCTATCTGTGTTGACATCTGCGAATGTATGCCACACTGTTTAATTAAGGACAGGCCATCTCTTAAATGAATGTGGCTTCATATAAAATTGAGATGCTGACTGTCCACTAGATGGCTGCAATTGTGGTCAATTAACACTGGTTTTTATTTTCTATTTATCCCTCAGTTACACTAGAGCTGCACATTTGCTTTCAGCTCAGTTCTTCTGTTTCCTTTTTGTGTGTGCCTGCTCCGACAACAGCCAAGTATGTAGGTGAGGGGTCTACAGTACTTCTTCCCTAGGCCCGAGTGACTGCGTGGCTAAAACGACACTGTGGGAATAATTTCCAGCTATTGCTTGTTTATATGGATTCTGGGTGTGTATGTGCATGTGAGTGTGGCTGTGTGTGTGTGTGTGTGTGTGTGTGAGTGACTGAGAGAGAGAACATATTGCATAACGTGCCTTGTAGCACATGCTTGGCTTGTCATGGTGCTTAATACAAGGGAAACACCTTTTTTCCTCCTTCCCTCCAGAACTGCCTACGACCACAGTAATTACAGCTTCTGAAACAAAAATCCTGCCTCGTGAGTAGGACAGAGTATTAATACCAGTGCCAGCCAGTTCCACACGTGCTATTCTCCACGTGCTATTGTCATGGCACTTTTCAAAGCTGTTTTTCACAAATTAGAATGGCGTTTATAAGGCTGTGTATTAGAAAGAATGTAAAAAGTTTACCAAATTTAGTTAATGAACTGCAGCAGCATCAATACAGTCCAATTTAAATAAATAGTGTTTGTTTCAGGAAAAGAGTATACAGCAGGGCGACTCTGCATTCCGATCGGCAAAGAGGGTCTATTTGCAGACTGAGAAACACACACACTCAGCTACGAGTGGCTGGTGTGTTCGCAGCGCTTAATGGTTTGATTATCTTGTGGTGGAAACCAAGTGCAGTCAGCTCTCGACCTCAGCAACTAAGACGGTATGTAAAGATGTACTGCGAACGCAGAACAGACTGACAAGGCAAAAGGACACAAGGTACAAACCCACTTGGTAAGATACAAAGACAGAATCTTCCATCCCATTCTGAATACAGCGCAACACCCAGAATCTTTCTCTAATATACGAAACAGGGAGAATAAACCCACAGCCGTTCAGCTGAAAGAAGGTTGTGTTTATATGATTGTTTCCTACCCAGTATCTGACACCCTACTCCCTCTTCTGCCTGAACTTCACACTCCCAAGAAGCCAAAATCCAGCAGTATTCTCAAGACTTTTACAGTAACTTCTTTGGTTAGGAAGGGCATACCCCACGCTATCCAAGCCCATTCATCCCTGTTCACATGAGCTACCTGAGGGATAAAACACAGTATAGAATTTTGGGAACAGATGTCAATGCATGACACAGTGTGAAAAATGGGCCTCCATTTATAGGAAGTTCAAGGCCAAACATTCCAATTGAAATAACCACAGAGAAGAGACTAACGTGATAGCAGTGAACACAGCAGAACCATCATTGGTGCCTCTCTCTGTCATGCCCAGACAAATTTAATTGCCTACAACTCATTTCGTTGGCTTGAAAACAACAGATTCGGCTTATGAGAAAATAGAAATTTAACCAAAAAATTTCTCTGGGGAAATGTGTGACATTGAGCCTTTTCTTATGACTACGATTTTGAAACTGTAACCTGCATCAACTCAAATTACCATCAAATGCCTGAAATCAATTGTCAAGAAAGACTCTCTGTGTAATGGATTTAAAAAAAAGAAAAAGCAAGCAAGCTTGGCCCCCTATGTTTAGAAATTGGTTAAGAGATAATCTGCAAAACTCAAAACTTTCAAGAATTCATAAGATATTAAAATAATACATTTAAAACAAATGATTTGACAGCTGCAAATGCAGGATAACACCTAGCTGAATTATAGAAACAGTGTGGATAATTACTTTTTTCAAACGTTGGGGCTCTGTGGACCAAGGTCCTGTCTGAATTTCCCTGCAGCACAGTTAATGTGCAATGATACAAATCCTGTTGTCACATCAGCCTCCGTCTCTTTGTCATCCACACATCAGTAAGAATGATGAGAGACGTCCCATGATTCTAGCAGTCTTCCTTTGAAGGATCCACACGTTAATTACTGCACTAATTATGGTTTTTGAATAACTAAATGAAGTAAGCAGTCTATGGGAGGTACAGGCATAAACCTAAGACTGAGAAAATACTAGTTACTGAAATCATCAGTGTAAACTGACACATCGAACAGGTTTAAAAGAAGTGGAAGCAGTAGATTTTAAAAGACAAGCATCTTAAATAATTAGTGCTCCATAAAGCAAAAAGAAATGTTATTTCTTAATGGCAAGTGCATTTAAACTGTTATCTAAAGATCTGAAGGTAAGCCTGCTTAATTCATTGCTTCTTCTTTTGTTATTAGGAAAACATAATTGTTCCAAATAATTAGCACTAGAGTACATCACAAGCTGACAACAAAATTATAGAAATCTTCATATTCAGATCCGTCTAGCTGGCTATTAGGAACAGTTTCTGATCATAACCCATTAGTTGAAGTGCTGTGAGTTCTTGATTGCCACCAAATAACCTCAGATATCTGCCTAAGTTAACAGCCCCTATTTATTCAGAGTTTTCTTGACAGTAAAAATTGCTTAGGATTTTTACAGCTGCCACACAAAAGAACAGTATTCCTTGTGTGCACTTGGAAGAGTAGGTGATACAATAATTGAAACATGGATTTTAAGTACACTTCTAACTCCTAAATTTCTAAATGAAACCCTGAAAAGACACTTTTCCATTGTTAACAGTGGCATCATTCTGTTTCTTAGAAACTGGACCTGTTTCATGTCCTTCAATGTCCATATTAATTTCTTGGTCTTGCATAGTTATTTCTTCCTGTACACAGTATCACCTTTTAACGTCTTTAACACTTAATAATTGCTAGATGTAAGCTTTCACATATTGTACTATTGAAAAAAATTCCCCTTTATGAACAGCGTTGGGTGTATACCTTAGCCTGTTACCAATCAATTTTAAACTGGCTAACTAGCATTCCGCGAGGTAAAGAAACAAAGGAGCACAATGTAGTTTTAAAGACAGTCAATCAAATTACCCATCTGCCAGAAATCGCTGTATTAACCTTCGTGGAAAAGAAAGCCAGATTCTATGGGGAAGTTTCTGCCTTGCCGGTTAGCCATCCGCTTGCGGGGAGCAGCTTATTGATAATGTAACATGTGGCCAATGAACACGGGTTTGAATAATCTAATAATTTTGTAATCCATAATGCCATTTGAAGTTACTCTGGAAATTCTTCTGTGCTAATGGCGTAGCTGATAAACCCACAAAGCTTTATGTTTTATCCCATGAGGGATAACTTTGATTACTCTGGTAATTAATGATGTTGGAAAGTAATATGGATTTTCTGTTAAGATTTGAGTTTGAAGTTAATTAGTCTTCACGTTATGATTTGCTGATTAATTATGGATATTTAGTTATAAAGAGAGATGTTAATTATTAATCTCAAAAAAATCATATAGTGTAATTAACTAAAACTTTGACATCAGTTAAAATTCCCATTGAGTATAACTTCTAAGATTATCAATTACGGGGGAAGAGCAGTGAGCACGTGCCCCTCAGAGCAGGGACACATTCTCCGCTCATATAGAACACATTTGAGCAGAACTGTCATGCAAGGTGCCTCCCAGAGTTTCAGCATGGAAACTGAACCGTGTCAAGGTACAGATCTCAGTCTTTCGTGGCAAATTCTCAGAGTGAGAAATCTTATCTCAGAACAATGTGCTACAAAAGAAATTCCAGGAGGAGCATTACCTTGGTGTACTGTCAAATAACGTCTTAACCTTTGAGCTGTAATGTTCCCGCGAGATCGATGGGCTTCATTAGCTCTGCTAAACTCTGCGATGAACTTGGGTGTTGCTACAGATATCTTTATTCTCAGCAGCAGCAGCTTTTGGAGCCATCAGGACAATATTGCAGCACAAGCACTAATTAGTGTTCTAATTCACATCACTTGAAATCACCTTTGTGGTTAAAAATTTTTTTTTCTTCATCTTTTCCCTCTCATCTGTCAGCAACACAATCTTTGTTATCAAAAAGAGGAGAGGTAGGTGATTAAGCAAAAGGGTTAAACCAAAAAGCATCATCAGCACATCACTGTCCTGGAATTTCTCTTGTAACACAGACTCCGAACAGGGATCTGTTTACATTATCTCTAGATCATCTTGACAATATTTATTCTCTATTTACCTAAATGAGGCAATATGATGATATTTATTGCTCAGAATGGCTAAATATAGACTTTTCTTGAGCACTCAGTACCATAGTGGGAGGTTTTGCTCTAATCTACATCTTTAAACTGACAAGCTGGAGAATTCCTAATGAATGCCTCTTTTCATCTGGATGTCTGTGTGTATTTGACAGTATAAATATTTAGCAATATCGGAGTCAGCTTGTGATTTTACCCAGATGGACTGATTGATGCCTCAGCTCGACGTTGCCAAAGACAATCCATGCAGTTATAGAGCAATTTCCCTCTTACTTCCTAAGAAGCAATTAGGTGGCCAAAGGCAGCAACCCCAAAATAGTGGAAATACTTCTGGTATCAGCTGACAACTGTGAGGGATAAATAAAATATGGTACTTAAATTATTACCACTTTTCTTTCATGAATCACAGGATTAAAGCTTTCACTTCTAAAGTACATATAAATTGCAGGGTTTCTTACATCTGTAATTTGCAAGAATCTAAGTTAAAATACCAGCTAATCAGTCAACTCACATTCACCTTGGAAAAAGTACCACCCTTTCTTGTCATTTTTGTAAATTGCATGCCTAAGCACCAATGTTATTTTGAGAAGAAAAGTCGCTCGTTGTCAATAACACATATTGCAGTCTAGTTAAAACAACATTTGTTAAGATTTAATCGCAAATGTAATCCTCCTTTAAAGTTTAGACAGACTGCTCGGAGAAATCCAGGGACAGATAATAAATCATTTTCCTCATCTTGGGTGTGAACAAGGTAGGTCTGATTCATTCAGGTGTGCTGTTTTTGCAAGGAATGGTATGAGTTCTCTCCTGGAAACAATGAGGGCGCCACACTCAGCAACTGTGAGGTGCCACTTCCCCCCACCCCTAAATCCTACAGCTTTTTTCCTATCAATGTTTTCTTCAATGCAAATCACAATAAAAATGAAATCAAAGAATTATGCTATTTTTCTCATCACTACTGCAATCCACCTGTGAAGGCTGAGAAGCTCTTGTTGAAACTTAGAATGGGGTTTTGGAGCTCTCAACATCCCTGCTGCATCAGTATCCCCAGCCAGCCTCAGTTTCACACAATGCGAGAGCCCATGATGATTATGCCAGGTGCTTTTATGCACGCAACTGCTTTGGGAGAAAAAACTACACATTATTTTTGGCACCAGCAAAAGTCATGTATTTCTGCAATGTTGCTCTTCACCCACTCCTGCCACCTCGAGTTTCTTTGTTTTCTATTAACTAATCCCAACCTTTGTATGACCCATGCAATAACCCAGGAGAAAGGGCAAGCAAGACATTATTCTTCTTGACACTAATACCTATAGATCCTATTCTACTGTGATACCTCTCCCTATCACAAGATATCTCAGCCAACAGAATCCTCAGAAATCAAGAACTGGCATTTGCAATGTATTCCAGAGGTGAGGGGGACGCGATGCCCATTGGTAATCAGATACACACAAGATTTCTCTGGGACGAGCTGTCTAGCTATAAGGCACAGGAGCGCTAGGCACAGGACGTATCAGTCACTGTTCCTTCTTGTGCATGGCAGTTTCTTACCTTTAAAAAAATTATTCTATGGCTGCTGGCTGCCAGATAAAAATACATGTCTACAGTATTCTGTTTACTGGATGTGATTAGTAATAAATTGGTTATTGACCAGATATAGAAGGCCAGGGCCTGAGGCCCAATGTATTGGTATCTATCTATTCCATCTGCCTTATTGTACTTTGGCCAACATCGCTAAACCATTATTTGCTTTGTTTCCTTATATGAGGGGTAGAAATATAGTAAAAAAATGATAGGAGAAGACAAGATGTCAATTCTGCAATATAACGGATAGCCACCTTTTTCACAATTACTAAAAGCAGCTCTGTGTTCAAAGATGAATCTAGTGTTTTGCTGAAAAGATGAACCCAGTGTTTGGTTGAAATGGGTAATAGAAACAGGTACCAGAGACAGAGTTCTGAATGACCAGCACTGTTTCTTTTTTGTTTTTTTTTTTTTTGCCAAATTTGTCACTGGAATGGGGAGGGGTAAAAAACACATTAACACTAATCAGCCAAAATGGTGTGACTCATTGCTTAATTTCATGGCAGTAAGCTATAAATTACATGAAGGCTGCCACAACTGATTTTTGCAGTGCTGTACTAGATGACAAATGAAATGTCCAAGCAGCTACAAGTGAAAAGCTTCCATCTTTCTTCCATGACTGAATATTATGTACTTACTTTAATGATGTATAATAGCCTGCAACTACACTTAACCTGTGCATTAAATGGCAGCACACACTGTTTACCTAGAGTTATGAAGAAGAAAACAGCAAATCAAGCAAAGAATCTAAAGTGTGTACATTAACCTCCCACATGTCAACTTAATTTTCCCCTAGAGATGATGTATGACCGCGTCTCTAAATTGTTTTTCTTTCTACACAATAGCATTATGTGCTGAGTATCCAAGCACCAAAGCGCGTGTGATAAAGTGATGACAAAATGTACCTAATTAACAAATCTGAAAGTACTTAGAACTAAACAAATTTTTTGGTTTTGTTAATGAACTTGTATCCATAAAAAATAACCAATACATTGCCACCAATGAAGTCTCAGTTTAAAAATCCATAAAAATCCAACACAGAGAAAAGACAAATGAAATTATTTTAACATATATCAAAGACCAAAAAGGACTTTAAATATATTCTTTGAATAGATACCTACGAAATGCACTGAGAATAAGAGTAATGATCAGTCAGCCTCTGAAGAGATCTGTATATATTTTCAGTACATGGAACAGAATCACAGAACACTGACACGTGTGTGTGACGCAGGTTTCATGATGCTCAAGGCCATTTAAAATCGTTTCCAAGTAAGTAAAGCTTTAAACTCTGATTATCAAGATTATGGAAAATACGACTTGACTAGTCATTACAGCTCTTGCCATCTTATCGCATTAGATAAACATGAAGAAAATATAAAAATAATACAGTTTCACTGTAAGTATTAATCATAAAGTTTAATGTGATTATTTCTCAGGAGGTCAGGGAAAGGAGAAGGGAAGAGGGCACAATTTCTTATCACTGTTTCTTTTAAAGATGATATAGCCCACGGGAAGCCATTGACAGAAAAATCGAAGACAGAAAATTCTCTCCTTCAGAAGCAAGTTTTGGAGAATCTGGTTAGGTCTCCCACCTTGAAGCTAGGTATTCCATTTTTGCCAAGGGGCCAGCTGTGATGATTAACGTCATTTGTCTGAATCATGACTCTGCACCTTGGTTCGGCAAACACTGTGAAGACGGCATGGTAATAAATGACCGCAGGATTCTTTCCTGCTTTGGCCTCTTTTTATCTGCCACCTCTCCGCCGTCAGCTCCATCTTTCTGAACCTCTCTGAATCCCCAAAAGGGACGGGGTGTCTATTTGTTTTCCACTGGGTTACCACTCTGTCTATTGTTGTTTGCACTAAAGGGTACAAATTCAATTCATTCTTGTGACATAAAAGCACTGATACAGTAAATTTTTTGCCCAGGAGAAAACAAAAACTAAGTTGCTGAATACAGAAGAAGATTTGAAGCCCTAGCGTATATGTGAAGAGGCTTCCTGAGCAGTCTTAGTTATCTCAGATTGTTTTTCCCCGTGTCTAGTCTTGCCGAGGACACCCAGCATGCTAAACGTGCATGAAGCTTTCCCGTGAGTGCTCGGGGTGAAGCCGTGATTGCGCAGGCAGGTCTCAACCGCAGGCTGGGACGCTGCACACCGACTTAATGTCGAGAGAAGAGCGGAGAAGACTGGAAGGCTATAAAGTTAATCTGTCAGAAGATTTCAACTTCTGAACAAAACAAAAGCAAACATCAAGTGGTTGGGTGGAGAATCGGCCTGGAGAGCTGACGACAGTGTGCAGTTAACATGGGAAACCCGCTAAATCAGAAGAAAGCAGTTGAGAGCAGCTACCACATAGAATTCTCTACATGTTAAATTCTACGCTATTTAATTTCTTACTCCTGGGAAGTGAGCATGCTATCTAAGAGGCCAACAAATCTGAACACGACCCTAGACTGCGGTCTGACTGTGCACCAAGTGACACACTGTGACACGGAGAAGCTCTGAGAGAGGCGCAGGAACTAGAGGGTGATCCCGGTGTGGCGGATCCTTCAGGTCCAGGCGTTTAGAGTCTGATCCCACCGGCCTCCACCACTCTGGCTTCCATGTACAACAGAAAATTTCATGCCCTAAAATATGTAAACACTCTGTGTTTGGGGGAATTTAAATTATGTAAATATCGTTACAGAGCTTACTCAGCAGCAACTTTTCTTTGCCAGGGGTAACATGTTTTCCTAGATCAGCTGCTAAAAAGTGCCAAATGCTGTAAACTCTAAAGGATATTGCCAGGTACCTTCTCACTCTGGGTCCAAGTCTTAACAAACACTTAATACAAAATGAATCTGAAACCCTGTAATTGCCCATGATTCCTGGAACATTACCCTGTGTATAACTTTGGTTATTATGAAAATGTTCCATATTCCTGCCAGAAGTTAAGAAGTTATCACTTGAAAATCACTGGCTAATCCAGCCTGTGCTAAGATGGATTTTTAATGAAAGTTTAATGAATGATAAATACTCGTTTCTTGATAAATGTTTAATTATGCCAATAATTACCAACTGCTGAAAACTACTGTTGTGTTAATAATGGCATTTTAGTACACAAGCAGTTTCATGAGTCATGGTGCTGTTAAAGATCAGAACTCCATCTGTCTAATGCAAACTAGCAAAACAAAAGTCTAATTGATATTTTGATCAATTTTCTCTACACTCTAACGACTATCAATGTCCTTTTTTTAAAAACAATTGATTCATTTTCTCTTTTATGGGAAAAAGGTAAGGAAAAGGAAGCTATGCAGAGCCACCGAGGATTAGTTCATGCAAAAACAATCAGTTAAACAAAAGAACAGAAAATAAATATTGTTAAAATTCAGTGATTATATCACTCATTGCATTATCACTTTAATGACTGTTTTCATATTACCTAAAGCTATTTTTAAAATGATGACCATTATACTATTTAATAGCACAGGAAGCTCAACTCCCTTTATAATCAGCTCAACCTGGCCCCTTAACAGGTGATGTGTGAGGTCTACAATCTGTGTCGCTATGGTATGTGTGTGGGGTCTCGCATGGGGTCCTGCAGGTGAGTGAACTGCTGCTATGTGTATGGGGGATCCGCATCTTTCAGGTTGGCAAACCCATGACTCCAGAGGGTTAAACTGACCTTGAATTAGTGAGAATTTAATGACTGGCAAATTGCTAAATATAAGAGAAGTCCCTGTGCTTTAGTGGACTGGGAGTAGAGAGCCTTGCTTTTTGGGCAGTCACGCTAGTGGGTGAGCTCTCATGCTTGGGGGTATGACGCGAGGGCACAAAATGGAGTAGGCTGTAAAGTCTCCCTTAGGCAGCAGCCGAGCAGGCGGGGCCCACCAGGCAGCCCCCTTCCACCCACCACGCCGTGTTCTCAGAAGGCCCTTCCCCCGCCACTGCCCTGAAAAGAGTAGCCTCAGAGGCGCACTCCTGGGTACCTTCCGTGACCTCCACTTCCAGGTGAGTCCTGGAGGGCAAGCACTGCCTTAGCTATTTACACAGCACCTAGTACACTGCCTGGTCAAGAGTATACAGCCCAAAGAAAGTTTGCAGAATTGAATATATTCCTAAAGTATTTCCTTTTTAATATCTTATCAGGCTGCAGAAATGAGAGAAATGTGGCACATATAATAAATGCCAGGCTAACAATTCATTTCTCCAAAAATTCACATTTTAAAAGCAACCCAAATTATGCAGATAATTCCCAATTATATTTCAGATAGAATCTGTGAAAGCCTTAATTTAATCCACAATGTGCTTTGTTAAGATATAATCTCAATCCTTTAGATAATAATGTGTAATAATAATGTATACTTTTCAACTGATAGAAGTGAAATCCAATGTGCAGCTCTGATTGTTGCTGCTGGCAGCTATTAAACCCAGTGAAGTTCATGGATAAAATTTTTAAATTTTCAACTTGAAAATTCATACTTCAGGTAGACTAATGAACTTAGCATAATCTTATGTTTTTTTCTTTTAATAGTCTATGATCACCTACCCAAAAGATCGTGTGATTTTCAAAATTAACTTTTCCCAGGATTACTTGTTTTTTATCCCCTAATCTAACATATATATTTTTAGACAGATTTTTCAACATTTCGTTGTTGCCATTTGTGCACACTTACATGATAACTCTTCTCTGTATTTTTAAAGTTTTGATCACGAATGGACATCGTGATCACACATGTTCTTATCATTTCTTTAATGAAGCAGCCTTTGTTGCAAGAATTCGCCCTTAATTTTTATATTTTACTATGGACTTTGAGCTTGAAGTGATTTCTTGTTGCTATAATTGCAGCTCCATGACATTTTAAAGTACTTGTTCACTGTATTCATGCATGTTGACAACGGTTTGCACAAAAATGCAGCAAACCATAGAAACCGGCATTAAGCCACATGCTGCAGCAAGCAGCCGTGGGGATGCTGGAGGAATGAAACTGCCCCAGCCCCGGCACGCACGCTCTCGCACACGCACACTCTGCTCTGAGTGAGGGTGGCAAGCATGCTCCTCCGTGCCACGCACAGGGTGGCATGAAATCGTGCAGTGAGAACCAACACCCAGCCTGCCCTGCCAAAAGGCTCCCAGCTACCTGTGTTTCCTTCATGGAAACAGAAGAATAGAACCATGAGGATAATAATTTGAGTCCTGATAACTTTTGCCCTCTGAAACCAAACCGGACGTACCACTGCTCTTGGATTAATCTAAAAAAATGGTAACCAGGCTGAATAGAACATTCATAATACATAGTGCCTGAGATATAATAACATCACACATCGTTTTAGAACTTCTACCATAAAAGGACAAAAATTAATGGAAGCATCTTCTGAACCGTATTCACATATGTGTATGCATACAAATGTGTATATAGTAGCAAACCACAATACAGAAAGAATAAAATTTTAGTAATGCATTTTATTGGTCAAACTAAAAGGAATCCTATATTATGTGCATTTAGATAAAAGGGGCCACTCTGTATTCTGATATCTGAGATGTTAGCTGTGCAAATTTTATTAGTAACTACACATTTATCTCAGACTTCTGAGACTGTGAAAATAAGTGTGTGTCGGTTAAGCTACCTATCCTGCGGTACTTTGTTACGGTTGCCCTAGCAAACTAATGCAGGACCCTACTCTAGAATTTCCAGAGTAAGGCCTAGACACACATAGTTTAATGCATATTAGTGTTTTATAAACAAATACAGTTTTTCAAATGAACAAATACTCAAAATTTGATTCCTCCAGGACTGTGGTGGCCCAGCAGAGGCTAGGACGAGCAAAACTTCTTGTCACTTCACCGCCAACATGAACACCTCATGTTCACGTCAACACGGCCATGTTCCCAAGCAGCACAGTGTTCTGTTACAGGTCCCACAGAAGGGAGGTGTGGGAAGTGTGCAAAGGAAAGCCACAGGACGTTCTAGCTCCACCTCTCAGAAGCAGTGGATATGGCCAACCACCTCTTTCTTCTCAGAGTCCACTGTCTCCTCCACTTCTTTTCCCTGCCCCTCACATCTCCTCCTATCTCACTGACCACTCCCTTCTCAACCTCCGGTGCTGACCCTGAACCGTGTGGTTCCTCAGGGTTCCACTCTG
The DNA here is from genome assembly GCA_963575035.1 of Avahi laniger. Classification (NCBI taxonomy): domain Eukaryota; kingdom Metazoa; phylum Chordata; class Mammalia; order Primates; family Indriidae; genus Avahi; species Avahi laniger. Next base: position 124,317 of record CAUYSK010088750.1, on the reverse strand, counting down.
AACCCTCTCTTGCATCTCCTCATACTCCTCCCAAGGTGACCTCTTCCTAAACCTGCTGTCTGTCTCAAATCAGAGAAGATCAGATGGTGACAACACTTGCCCATCACTCAAGGTGAAACCTAGTGGTCATTCTTAATCCCTCTGTTCCAATCCAATCCACCAGCAAGTTCTACCAACTCTATCTCCATATTGTGTCCTACAGCTCTCTCTCTGCTCTATCTCCATGGCTATAATGTGAGCCTAGACCACCTGGGTCTTTGCATCTTGATTACAGCAACTGTCTCCTAACTAGTCTTCGAATTCTACCCTTGGTCCTCCCAATCCATCCTGCATAAAAGGAGAAAAAGATAAATCCTTAAAATTTGCTCTTGGAATTCCCTTGATGAAAACTGAAAACTCTTCCCACTGCTCAGACACCACCCTCTTCCTTCCTGCCAGCCATGCTGGTCTGATCTTGTATGGCTTTGAGTGTGAGGCATGGCTCTCTCCCTCTGGAGGTCTCAGTGCTTGGTCACCTCTGCCTGACATGTTTTTGAGTCCTCATCTCCTTTAATAGCCTGTTCCTTGTCTTCCGCAGAGAGGTCTTCCACGATGAAGGTATAACACAACCTCACGATTCCTGTTCAAGTGTCTGTCACCCTCTGTCGCAGGCCACCTTTGACACTGTTTTCAGTCATGGTCTTTGTCATAACTTGCTATTATTTTATACTTATTTATATCTAGAATGCAAGCTCCATGAGGGCAAGGGTGACAGTGTTTAGTCCTGCACTTAGCACAGTGACTGATAACCCAGTCAATGCTCTGTAAATGTCTCTTGAATTAATGGATGAACCAATGTAGCCCAACTTAATCTGGACCTCTAGCATGAAGTTCTACAGATGTAGTCATCAACTTAGACAAGGAAATCCTTTTATCACCAGATACAATCTACGGGAAAATAGTGGTTAAGAGTGCAAAGTGAAATGTTCTATACGTTGCACAGATCCACTCCTTAAAAATCAACATGGAGCACAACATTTATAACCCTATGCTGATATTCAAAATATTCACTTAAGGATGTACATGTGGCCAATTGAACAATATTAATAAACACTTCAGTTACTTGGAAACTGTAGCAACAGAATCAATACCATCTCTTGTACTACACTTCAAAATGGTTTGTAAGAATTGCTGGTCACTGAGGATGTCTCAGCTCAATGCGTTAATGAATCACACTGCACTGGTTCGGAAGAGTTGCACATTTAGTCAATTCAACAGCTTACTCCTGTGTTTGACACAGCAAAGTTTACTGAAATCAGGGGCACAGTTAATAACCATATCTCCTGACATGGTTTTACTAATAGATTCTATCCAACCAGTACAGAACTTTCACTTGATCTTCTTTAGGGAATGGGGTGTGTGTAGACAATAATCAGAAACACAAAAATCTGCACCATTATCAATGACTAAGGAGATTCTTTTATAAAATAGTAGTTCTGTGGGATTATGTCAACTGGAACTATCTCTTAAATATTTTATTATCCTTTGTCTATGAGTAGTAATAATGTTTTTTATACTAATATTAAGGATATGCTCAGTGTGGAGATCAGCAAGATTAAAGGGATTTTAGGTAAACATTTTTGGGCATCTGTTGTGTCTTACAATGTATTTAAAAAATGCCTTCGTCGTCTCTTAACAGAATGTTGTCGCATTTTCTGTCTGGGCAAGACAGAATTGCTCATCTTCCCCTCACAGCCCATCTGGTTTTTGCCCAAGCTGCTTGCGAGACAACACTCTAAAGAGAAAGACGTGTTATCTGTAGTGGATGTTAATACACTTAACACTGTGTTATTTACAACAAATTGAAAACCTTGCACATCTCACGGACCATACGAGATAATCACTCTTCACTGAATAACACCACTAAAAAAAGAAGGATTTGAAGAACACCCAATTTTTGCTAGACCTCATTTAGGAGGCCAAAAGAGAATAGGAATACTTGGCAGCATAATGACTAATTTATTATATTCAAAGAACAAAAAAGTTGAAGGAATATCAGGGCATCTATATCATCACTATACTTTAAATAATTGCCACAAGTAGCTTCAGGAGAAGCTGTTTTTAAAAGCGGTTCCCTTTGCCCCAAACCAAAGAAAATATTTAGAGGAACTGTTTTGACAAACCAAAACAAAAACACTTCCATATAATGCTTCTGGGGGAGAGGTGGTGGGAAAAAGATGGGAAGGAAAAATAGTGGTTAAGAGTGCAAAATGAAATGTTCTATACATTGCACAGATCTGCTCCTTAAAAAGCAACATGGAGCACACCCTGGGAACCGCCACATTTATAACCCTATGCTGATATTCAAATTTTCTGTCTTAAGCTAAAGAAAGATTGAATACCCTGCTGTTGTGTGGCCAAGATTGAAGAGGTGTCTCACTGACATTGTTCAAAGTTTATGAAAATATATGAATGCTCAAATGTCATTGGCTTTGCGCCTCCAACAGACTGTGGTTTTATGAGAAATCAGTCTTTTAATCAAAATGATTGAATACCTTAAGGTCGAATCCAAAGATATCAGTTAATATCTGGAAACGTGCTATTTCTGCAAATTTTGCCAAGCTGTACATATTGTGGTGCATTTTAAAGTGTTAATTTGTGCATTCCATATTGAAAATTGATCTTGAGTTTTAGCTTTTTGTCAAGCAAAAACATATGGTTACAAGCTCTATGCATTTTACGTGACGGCTGTTGAAGCTGTCACATGTGCAAACTTGATAACCGATGTGACACATACGCAAATAATTTGCTTGTTTAGTAACAATTCAAAGATTCATTATTCATGCAAACACACATTTTTTAAAATGATCAGATGGAAACAGTCTCCGTTTTGTACAACCTAGTCTGGTTGGTGTGCAAACTCAGATAAAATAAAGCTGGGAACTAAGTGGTATTAAACAAATCCAAGAATATGGGTATTTTCAGATAATTATTGAACCAGATGGTGTTTTTTGTTAATTCTGCCATCAGTCTGAGAACTTGATGTCTTACATCTGCACTTGGTAAAATAAATTTTACCACTGACATTATTTCAGTTTTCTTAAAATACTTCAATCAGTTTTAAACCAAGATTTGCAAACATCTGCCACAGTACATGCCTATGAGATGAGATTATCCGAGATAATTCCTTTAAAAATGCACACCATTACACAGACCTTTAAATTTATCACCCTTTAAACTAAATTTTCAAAATTACTAGTGGGAATGTTTAATAAAAAGTAAAATATTCAGAATAAGATAGCACATTCGAAAATGAACATGGTTAACAGGTCACAAAAAGTGTTGGCTCATTTGGAGATACTGTCTTGGAATTTCACACTATGTTATTTCACTATCTTGACTTAACATGGAGAGAAAACGTCAGTACATTTTCTTCTGTATCCTTTAGGTAAATTTTCTATGTGGTGTGATTAAAGATAGGAATATATAATGAATTAATCAAAAGACATAAATGATAAAGGAATTTCATCTGCAAGTAAGAATTCTTTCTCAATACTATCACTTAAGTATTCTGCCCTGTTAACAAATTAGAGTCTCAAATACACACCTGAAACCAGCATACCAGTTTTAGGCTCTTTTTAAGAGACCCAGGAAGGCATTTCTTAGAAACATAACTTAAACCCTCCAAATGGCCTAATTTCTTTGAGGTAACACCAAAGGTCAGAAACAAAATTCTATTTTCAAACTTAATCATGAATTCACATCTTTTCATCATGAGATTACATTTGTGCAATAGTCTTTCTCTGTGAGATGATCGATTGTGAGGAAAAGCTTGACATTCCTACATGCCCACCTTTTGTCTTCCCCAAACCGAGGCCTTGAATCACAACTGGCTCAAAACTTAGCATAGCGCTTTCCGAACAGAGAGTGCTCAAGGTATGTTATGGATTGACCAAAACCATCCAGCCAACCACAGACCAGCATATCACAAGGAAATCTAATTTTGAACTATTCCAACTGCAACACTCACACATAAGGTGAGCTAAAGGAGGAAATCTAATAGTTTCCATGTTAAGGGAGGTTCTAGTGAACGTAGAGAATGACTAATCACTTTGCATCACCAGTACTTGCATTCAGATAGGTGTTCAGATAGCTGCAGTAGCTGACCACATTTCACGGTATGATTTCTTATCTGTGGGCGCTTGTGCATCTCCCAATCACAGAAAGCTCTCAAAACAGAGGTAATACTGACCCAAGAAAGCTAACTTCTAGCTGCTCTGGGAGGAAGGAGGTAAGTCAGGAGGAAGAGGTCAGTTGTCAGCAATTAAACAGAGGGTAGCTCTAATCAGTGGGACCCCAAGAATTCAGCTAATTTACCCTGCGATTTACTTAGTGGGCTACTGAAGATTGCTACCATTAGTTATTAATTAATTATACTTACATGTGATACATTGTTAATTGCATTACATATAATATATATGTTATTAATTATGATTATACCACTAATATCAGTTTATAATAATATCAGTTAATTATAATTAATGATAGCATATTAATAGTTCAAGGCTTATTACATGACATATGCTAAGTGGTAATTTTTACAAGCATTATTTTATTGCTCTACTCTTAGATGGTACATTCTACTATTATCACTCTTACATGAGTAAATTCAAGTTTAGAGAGGATAGGCTATTGCTCTGGGCCACGTAACTGTGAAATGACATATCTAGACTTTAAACCCAGGCCTGTCTGACTCCTGAGGTGTGCTCTAAACCTGTGGTCTCCAACCCCTGTCCACAGACGCTACCCATGCAAGGCTTGTTAGGACCGTGCCGCACAGCAGGAGGCGAGCAGTGGGCAAGTGAATGGAAGCTTCATTTGTGTTCACAGCTGCTCCCATGGATCGCATCACCACATTGCTCAACCTCCTGTTAGATTAGAGGCGGCATTAGATTCTCATAGGGGCAGGAACCCTGCTGTAAACTGCACATGGAAGGGATCTAGGTTGCGCCCTCCTTGTGAAAATTCAATGCCTGGTGATCTGAGGTGGAGCCGAGGCGGTGAAGCTAGCCCTGGGGAGCGGCTGCAAATACAGATTATCATTAGCTGGGAGGTTTGACTGCACAATAAATGTAATGTACTTGAATCATCCCGAAACCGTCCTGCCCGACCCCAGTCAGTGGCAAAATTGTCTTCCATGAAACCCGTCCCTGGGGCCAAGAAGGCTGAGGACCCCTGCTGTAAACCACCATGCAACGCAGCAGACTCAACAGTGGGACAAACGGTGCTCCAAGTGACTGGCCTGTGGCCCATCCTCGGATGTTTACGCTGCTTTCAGTGAGCAGCACTGTGGAAACCTCTCTCTCTCTCTTATTAAAGGATGAGAAAAATTTTAAGGCGCTTGATTCACATCATCAAGTTATTTTCCAAAAAAATTAGAACCAATTAAAACCATTACCAGCAGTAGATGCACATTTCACCAAGCTGTTTATGTATTTTTCTTACGTAATTTGATAGACAAAAGGCATGTGTTTTCTTTTTTAAAAAAAGTTTGCATTTGTTTAATTACTAGTGATAGTGAATACCTTTTCAGATGTTTGTTTATAAAAGTTCTATTTTCTATTTTAGGAGTGATCTGTCATCTTTATTTATTTATTTATTTATTGAGCTTGTAGTATTCTTCCTGTTGATTTATATGAGCTCTCTGTATAGAAGGATACACAATTTAATGTGTTATTTGATGAAAAGATTTTTTTTTCTCAGTGTTCTAGTTGCCTTTTTATTTTGGGAACTTTTACATTCAGAATTTAGCTTATCATATGGCTACATCTATTAATCTGTTCTTTGTTATTTCTTTCATTCAAATTCTGACAAAGTTTTCTCATGAGGATTTTGGCTAAATTCTGTTTCTGTATAAATACTTATGATTTTATTTTTATATTTAACTCTTTTTTTTTATTTCACACATAGATCAGGAACATATATTTAACTCTTTCATGCACCAACATTTATCTTTGTGAACTGTGTCCAATAAAAGTCTAAATTGATTTCTTGGTCAAATTGCTATCCTGATTAGTCTCACGCAATTTATTAAATATTAAATAGTATTTCCCTTTTACATTGATTTACGAGTCCGCTTTAAGAATGTGTGTGCGTATATACATATACACAAAAATACACATATGTTAATTGATTGCATATAGTGGACTTTGCCTTTGTTAATCTACTTGATCTGTTGCCTTTTTACATTTTCTCAGAGCTTTAAAATCAGATGTACTTAGCTTCAAATCTTGGTTCTGAAATTTGATAGAACTCAGGCAGAGCTCAGTTTTCTCAGTTTAAAAGGGGAGGATGGTATCTGCCTCCTGTGGCTGGTGTGAGAATTAAATGAGATGAAATCCATACAGCCTCTGGGCTCGACGTCTGGTTTGCAGAGAGAACTCACTAATCACAGTGTCACAGGTTGCTATCCTCCAGCCACAGCTCACTGTCTCATTATAAATGCGTTTTTGTATCTTCTAACTGCAGTTCCTCTGTTCAGGTTTTTATTAGGATTATATCCATAAATTAGATTAGCAAGAATGGTTATCTTTCCATTCTGAGACACTGACTATTTCAATTCATTGTCCATTCCCCAAAATTTTGTTTTTCAAATATAGGAATAATTTTAAGAATGGGTATGGATACAGTTATCTATTATTTATCTTTGTTAGAATTATGAATGAAATTTTCCCTGTAGTATTCTTTTAATTGGTTATAGCTACAATGTAGGAAAGCTCTTCATTGTTGTATATTAATCTTGTATTCAGCCATTTTACTCAGCTATTAATTTCATAGTTTTCAGATTCTCACAGAATTTTCTAGGCATAGAACAAATTATGTGCAAATAATAACTTTCTTCTTTCAAATACCTACACATACTTACCTTGGTTTTAATTTTATTTTTTATTAACCAGAACTTTTAGAACTGTTTAAAACAATAATGGAGATTGCATACAGTCTTGCTCTGGATTCCAAGGGGAATGTTACACATCACAGTGGTCCCCCTTATTCTTGGGGAAGATGTTCCATGACTCCCAGTGGATGCCTCAAACTACAGTCAGTACCCAGCCCGATACATACTATGTTTTTTCCTATACATAGATACATACCTACGATAAAGCTTAATTTATAAATTAGGCACAGTAAGAGATCAACAAACATAACTGATAATAAAATAGAAAAATTATAGCAATATGCGAGCATCACTACTCTTGTGCCGTGGAGCCATTATGAAGTAAAAAATACGGGTGACTTGAACACCAGTGCTGCGATTCCAGCACAGTCGATCTGATGACCCGGACGGCTGCCAAGTGACTCACGGGCATGGAACCCATACCGCGAGGACAGGACACCGGACAAAGGGATGATTCATGTCTGGGCCAGAAAGAGCAGGATACACCAAGATTTTATCACGCTACTCAGAATGGTGTGTAATTTAAAATAATATAAAAAACGATTTAAAACATTGTTTCTGTATTTTCCATTTAATATTTTTGGACCTTACGGGTAAGTGAAACCGCATCTACTGTGCACAGTCTTGTTAGGCTGTCAGTTGATTTCCGCTGAGTAAAGGAAGTCATTTTCTTGTCCCTGGCTGGGTTCCTTATCATTACAAAAATTTTACCTTTATTTTATATTATTTGGGTTTTATTTTATATATATATTTTTATATAAGCTACTTCGATTTTTTGTAAAATAGGGAAACATACAAACATTAATTTTTAGAGTCATGAAAAGGGTATTTTATCAAATGTCTCTTTTTGGCATCTATTGAGATAATTATTTGATCTTCTAATTTAACCTGCTGATGTAATTGGGGGATTTTCTATAGTCTTTTAAATGAGCTTGACTAGATTATTCTATTTACTGTGTTTTACTAAGGCCTCCTAGGTCTACATTCTAAGTGAGGTTTATGAAACTGGTACCTGGGAAATGAATGGGGAGTATTTAAAGAGTTAATGTACATGAATGCACACAAAGACTGTGGACTCCAAAAATTTAGTCCTGAAGTTTTCTGAACTTGCAAAAACGTCAATTCCTATGTCATATAAAACTTCTCAGAACGTTAAAAAATTAAAAAGAAAAGGGTCTCAATTTATTCCTGCATGATTTCACTGACATCTTCAAACTGTGTCAACTTTAAATTACATAGCTTATTTTCTTAACAGCATTGTCTTACCAACTGTTGGAACCAAATTTTTATTTCAAATTTTTTCTTGATTTGTCAGATTTGCCTAATTTCTATCCAAACTATCTTGTGTTTATGAATTTTTGTTTTTCTGTTTTTCAGGTCATTTATTCCAGCCCCTACCTACCATTGTATTACTCCTGTTTGTCATGGCATTCGTGGATTATGATTCTAAGTGATCCAATTTACTTTTATCCTCTTCTTTCTCACTTATAAAAAGCAGGTAAGACTGTGAATTTATTTCCGAGTTTAACCCCTTCGGACAAAGACTATAGGTTCTAATGTGATATATTTTATTTTTCATACTTTGTTTTTCATTTTTCATTGTACTTAGTCTGCAACTATATTTTTCACTTACTTGTTTTTACTGCTATTACATAAGAGTGTATTTTAATATGTACAGGTAGTTAGGTTTTTTCCTATTTAAATTTTTACTGTTTATCGGACTGTAATCAGAGAAAATGACTTGGTAATTCCTGGTTTCCTAAACTTACTGAATTTTCCTTTAAAGCCATACATTTTCTATACATGCTTGATCATAAAAAGTTAATACTGTGTTTAAAGAATTCCAATTTAACCATATATCTATTAATTCCATCTTATTGATTAATACTGTTCAAATAATTATATTGTTCAAATATCAATTATATTCAGAGAAAATGATTTTTTTCTTTTTGATTTATCATAGACTGCTGTGGATTAAACTTGTCCATCTTTACTATGTTTAGAGAATTTCTTTTGAATATAATCGCAGTTTGCTTAGTGGCCCTTTTGCTAGATTATTCATGATGCTATACTGTCATATATCCATTTAATCATCAAAACTTTGTCAATCCCCTGTGATATGCCGGATACCCTTCTGGGATCTGGGCTATAGCAGTGAACAACCTCTGTCCTGACAGAGCTTCTGTTCTAGGAGGAGAGGAAAATAACACAAATTAAATAATAAAAAGTGTTTCAGATGATTTCAGATATATTTTGAAGATGAGCCAAGAGCATCTGCTGGCAGGCTAGCTATGAATCCAGTGAAATATTATTCACCAATTAGATTCCATCAATCCTACTTAATTACCTTGAGGAACAGCATCATCTGGAACACGGAGGGTGCAGGGGTGGCAAGGGCTGCCGTTTTAAATAGGGCGGTCAGAAAGGGTGATGAAAAGCTGACGTTTAGCAAAGACTGGAGACAGGTGAGGAAGGAGACCGAGGGGCTGGCCGCAGGAGGAAGAGCAAGTGCAGAGGCCCTGCGGTGGGAGAGCGGGTCCGAGCACCAGGAGAGAGGCCAGCGTGGCTGGCGCAGACTGATCAAAAGACAAACAGCAGGAGATGACACCTGGGAGCCACATTTATGTAAGGTGACAAAAGGAACAGGAACTGACGTGCTTTAGACCCGCACTCTCCAATACGATAACCACTAGCCAATGGTTGTGTTTCATGAAAATTAATTAACATTTAATGAAGTTAATTCAAATGAAATTATTTAAAGGTCAGGTCTTGGGTCACACTGGCCACATTTCAGGTGCTCAGGCGCACACAGAGAGCAGAAGGCTCGTGGGCGGGGCTGTTTCAGAAGGATTCCTCTGGCGGCGCTGAGCACGGACGGCGGCAGAGCAAGGGCCAGGCAGGGAGAGCCCAGGAGAGACGAGGGCTGCGTGGCCCCGAGCGGATGGTGAAAGGAGGAAAAGTCATCTGATTCCAGATGCATCATGAAGATTGGCCATGAGCATTTGCTGACAGCCTGGAGATGGAGCTAATCAGTTCTTCAGAAATGAAGTATTATGCACCAACCTGACTCTGGCCACCATTTAATCCCCTTGAGGAACGGCACAAGTTGGTGGTGGCTGGATAGTACTGATGTCTTGGCTGCTTTGCACAAAATATAGAAAACTTTATCCCTATCAATTTCCACCCCCAAAATCAGCAGGTCCCTAATCCTCCTACAGGGTAGGGTCATCTGGAAAGTAGATAAAAACTTTCAAACTTCACTTAGGTTGACAAATAGCACATAAATTATTATCCCTTAAAAACTGAGCAATTAACCTGCAAGGTTACAAGGCATCCTTTTAGCAGATATAGAAATTGTAGGTGAAGTGATTATATGCAGTTAATTATGTGAGTACTATATCTGCAAGTACTTAGTAAACTGCAAAGTCCTTTACAAATGCTTGTTATTATTTGTCTTAATTAGCAATAGGAATGGTAAATTACTCACAAATATGACTTTACCTAGATTTCAGACAAAACTATAAATTTTCTTTTCTGTACCCGAAACATAGTAGATGCTCAACAAATACTTGTGGAAAGAAAAAAATGACTAACTTGATTCCTACTACCACTCAGTTTTATATTTTGGCTTACTCCTGAGCCCCCTAAGTCTCCAGTTGCTGAAGATGTTAGAGAGCTGCTTTTCCTGGGGCCTGGCGAACCAATGGGTAAGCTAAAATAGAATTCTACCACTTGGCCTTCGGGGCAATTGTGATAACGGTGGCTACAAATGCTCCTGCTCTCTCTCTGTCTTCAAGTTTTCTCACGTTTTGATAAAATACAGAGGCATTAACAGTAGCGGCACTGGATAAAAGATGCTAGGATGAAATAAAGTCAATGTCATTTTGGGGAGGAAAATCAGAAATAGATAATAAAGTATAATTTTACTATAACGGAACCAAGAGAATACTCGCAGAATTAAAATTCCTCACAATTATAACAGACTCACTTGAGGCTTTGCTGTGATCAATATCCTTATCTTAGACTCCATATCTTAGGTAGGCAGGTTGGAAATCAACAGGGTACAACATAATTCATTTTCCCACGCCATTAACCTTCGCCTGCCGTATAAGAAAAGCGCTTCCAAATGTGCGTCAGACTCAGAGTAGCTGAGTCCAGTATGGCACCAACAGCTCACATCTGAAGTGAAACTTACAATAATAAACTCGCATGGCAGCAGAGTAATAGAAATCGTGGTAAAAACTGTGACGATTCCAGTAGTAAGCTGAAACTACAAGTGTTTTAAATGAGGACACAAACACATGTTAAGAGTCACCATATATTCAACTCATTTCAAGAAGTTAGAAATTAGTCCCAAATAAGGAAAAGAGAAAATCAAGATTTCAGGTTGAAGCAGCTGAGCCAGGACAAGATTAGTTTTTGACTCCCAGAGCGGAGCTCTAGCTCTTTGTGTTGAAGCAAACAAGCATCCACCACTTTAACATTCATAAATATTCATAAATATTATTTGTCCTTATATAGGGTTTCTGGCACTACAAAAAAATCATAACACCAAAAACCCCATTTATAATTATAATACTTGATGGTTTAAATGTAGTTCCTGTCCATTTTCAGATAGTTGGACATGTTTTTAAACTGACAAAAAAGGCCTTTTAAAATATACCTAGCCAAGACCATCAGTTTATGGTCTGTTTTATTTCTTGCCAGTAGACACCATTAAAAGTTATAAAACTAGAACAACTGCTTTCATTTATATCTCTCTCCGATTACCCTGAGAGCTGCAATGTCTGAAGAAGTTCAAAATCTGAAAAGCCTGTCAAATTACAGAAACATGTCTCCTTAAACCAAATGTGAAATTCCAGTAATTGAAGTGATAAATCTAGTGTTTTTTTTGCCAAGGTGCTTTTGATGAGAACTATAGTAGTAAATTAGGAAATATCCTGTGCCGTTATATCACGGTAAAGGCCTCTCCATTACCTGTTGTCAGTCACCAGGGATGGGCAAATAACTCAGTTGTCAATCTAGCCAGGAAGCCCCAAGTTCTGTGAATGATTAATCAATATACACACACACACACACACACACATACACACACTCTCTCTCTCTCCATTATTTTCATATAATTCTTCAGACAACTATTAGTTGTTTTCTTTCTCTGTACTGAAAGACATCTCATTTATTCAAAAATAGAGTGGAGATCTTGGAATATTTCATTTTTTTATAGCTCGTCATGTGTCTCCTTGTTTTCAATGGTATATGAGTGTTACATTTCAATAAGTATGAGCATCTGTACCCTGGTTGCCGAGGGTAATTTTACACATGATACAGACTTAACCAAATTACTAATAACTGTTATGTCCATTTTGTTATTGACTTTTCAGCTAAAATATTTACTGCCTTATATTTCTACTTTAAGAGTCTATTCTTCAGTATTTCTCCAGATCACACAAAAATATTCTCAAATTATATCCCTTTCACACTATTCTAAGTAACAGCAAAAGCAAAAGGTGACATAGTATTGTCTCCCAAGACAGCTTGTTATATGAAGATATAGATGTAGAAAGAAATATATGATCTACATTTTAAATTAAAAAAATTAATCCATTCAGGTGCTATCAACTTTCACTGTAGAATGTTTTTCTTAGTTCTTCTTTGGCATTTTTTAGAGGCAGGATCTAGCTATGTTGCCCAGGCTGGCCTCAAGAGATCTCCTGCTTTGGCCTCCCAGCATGCTGGGATTATAGGCATGAGCCACTGTGGCCAGCGATGTCTCCTTCCCTGAAACTAGGTAACAGGATGTATGTTTTTTAAATACTAGGGCATTTCCAACTCATTGGTGTGGAAGGACTACTATTGTTGGAGCAAAGCATCCATAAACTAACTTTTAGCATAGTCAGATTCAATTCTTAGATGTTTTTAAAGAAAGAAAAAAATAGTACTATGAATAAACAATTTTTAAGTTTTACTTGCAACTTGGAAAAAAAATAAATAAGCAAAAGTACTTGAAATACCAATGAAAAAGATTAATGGAGACAGAGTAACACATGTCCCTTACCCTCAATACATTAACTTCATTTATCTTTTATTTTATTTTGGTTGATGGTTTAAAAATGGTAAAAAGAAATAAGACGCTGACCACTTAAGCAGATAAGTGACAAGATTAGAGAATCATTTATCTGGAATGAAAAGCCCTAATTTGGTTAAGACTGTGCAGCTGTGAGCATCTTTATTAAAGGCGAACTCAGAGTTACTTCTAGGAAGACAAAAGGATGAACAAGAAAGAAGAAAATGGCTTGACCTTCAAGAAGGTAGCAGAGATGACTTAGATTGGACGAAAGTAAAACGGGGCATTTAGTGTCAGCCAGAAGCTGAGAAAGGACAAAGGACTGTCTCTGAATGGAAGAAACATTAGTAGATTACAGATGGAACACCAAATGCCATAAAAAGCTAAATTGGTGACCAGGTACTCAACTGATACATCAAAGTTTTAATTTCTTAAGACCCTTTAATCCCAAAATAAAAACTTAAAAAAAAAATCAAATTTTTTAAATTTTGTTTTTTACCCCTCTTTTAGATCTTCAATAAGCTGGGACTGGGCTACCTAAAATTAACACCACTATTCACCTGGGAGCAGGTACATAAAGTTCAAGGTTTTTTCCTTAGAAAATATGAATCTTCTATAGGATTTGACCTGCAATCTCACGCCTTCCAGGCGACTCGAGCTGCACAGACACGGTGCTCTGCACGCCGAGGGACGGAACCTGAACAGCCGGCGTAATGCTCCGGCTGCCATTTCTCCGTAACCATAAAAGGCAGGGGTCAAGAAAACATAGTAGATGAAAACACAGGCCAACAGTACACTGGTTTACTTGAGTTTTAGAAATTATGTGCAATTTAAGAAAAGTTTTTAAGGGTGCCATGGCGGCCCTGCAATGAACTTGGGCACATGCACGTTGGTGGCAATGGCATACATCATGCTCCCTTAAAGCACATGACAATTCTCTCCAATCAACACTCACTTCGCTCCATGTCAATGCTTCTGTTTTTACCTTGCTTCATGGGCAAAAACCCAGAGAACATTTCTGCGGCTTTCCTTTCTCTAGTAACTAAGCCACGAGTTTTTTTCTTTTAGATGAAAGCTTTTAGGGGCTTTTTATTAGAGGGGGATAAAGGAAGAAAGAAAGAGGTGTGCTCCAAGTAAGCAGAGATTCTTTTCTCTGCTGCCATTTGAATTTGTCATTAAAAGTGCAAAGGAAAAGAACTACTACTCATCACTTAATAAATATGGATCTATAACAATTCCTGCTGTGAAACATCACATCTTCTCTAAGAAAGAAAGAAACAAGTTTCTCCCAAACCTTTAGTTGAATTTGCACGGAACACACTTTCCTAAAATTGCCCACGTCACTGCATCTGTGTTTCTTTTTAAATCAAGCATTAAATACGCATCCTGACTCCCACGTAGGCGATCTGCAGCACAGCAAAATGACTGCGTATTCAATTATAGGCTAAATAAACACAGCAAACACTGAGGAGAAAAAGTTTCAAACTCTAAGGGCAGCAGACACTGTCTCCTTCTTCCTGTTGCAGAATGAGGTGCTCCACGTCTAACATCACAGTGACACGGCTGTGTGCCTCCTATGAGCCATTAAAAAAAAAAAAAGGAGCCCTTTCTGTCATTAGTGATACTGAGTTAATTTGAAGGAAAAAAAAAACACACACACAAACAAAAACACTTCCCTAAGGAGCCTAGTAGCTGAACTTAAAAAAATGCATGTATTTAAAGTGATTACAAGGTTTGTTTTAGTGAATAAGAGACCACTCATGAAATCAGGTATTTATATTTCCCCTTTTCTATTAATATTATTCAATTAGGTTCATATTTCTGTAACAAACTGAATTGCAGAACAGCAAATTCACAACAAAGTTGGGACTTTTTCTTTTCTTCGTTCTTATTCCACTGCAGAGGGTTTTAGAACCGTCAAATTCTACCAAGATGCATCATCAGTTGAGATCATGGGGGTAGAACTGCTCCGAATCTTTCTATTATGACTAATCTAATTCAGGTTTTCAATAATTTGGAAGAAATGTTTTTATTTGAAGCCACGGCTATGAGCCTTCCGCAAAGTACAGTAAAACCGGAAAACAAAATGGGGGTTAAAATGATGATAAATCATTAAACGCTGCGCAGTACAGATCCCCACAGAGCCTGCTGTCTGCCCTGTGTGTTCTGATGGTGCTTTAAGCTCCTGTGATGTTCATCTCAGCTAATTCGCGAAGTGTGCAAAGACGGATTTCAGCACAGGTGCCCACAGACACTATAAATAGAAAGTACTGATGACACACTGCGTGGTGTGAGCGCTTGCCTGCCGTATCAAACGGCTGGATCAGAGTGCTAGTGTTACAGATTTACTTTAATATTTAAATACATCAATGACTTGGTGCAAACCTGTTTTTGCAGGTTTAAAAAAAGAGTTTGAATTATGTCATACAATAAATATTTAAACACAAAATATGAATTTAAATTCCACTATTCTCAATGAATATTTAGGTAAATTTTACTAGGTTATTAAAAAATCTTCCTAAACATTCACCAGGAAAAGTCAGTTTGTCATTGCGCTAATTTTTACAGAAAGTATTTCAAATAAATACATGAAATCTTCCCCAATAACTTATAATTTCCCCTTATAAGCTTTTTCAAAGTGGAATCATGATGTTAGTTTAAGACATATTCAGCTGATAAAAATGGTACCACTTAAGTAGACTCTATCTGACATTTTAAGAACACTGAGACAAAAATAAATCCAATATTCACTCTTTCATTCAACAAAAAATCATTAAATACTGACTATAAGTATTTTCCAATTTTGGAAAAAATATTTAAATGGATTAATATTTTCTTACTATTTACTTTTCTCTATTACTTGGGCTTATGTCGTTTGTAAGCAAAATTTTTACATATGCAGTAATATTTAACATAGCATTGTTTATAGTAGTAATGAATAAAAACAACCCAATGTTAATGTATAAGGAAATGGTTGAATGAACTATGGTACTTCCAATCTATTTTATGTTATGCACTTATTCAGATAATTAGATCTACATCTATTGATCTGGAAGAAAAAAGCAAATAACATAATTAAGTGTTTACTATAATATTACTCTCATCCCCTTCCAAAAATGTACAAGGGATACACATTTTTCATTCATGGAGAAAGAAGGATCTCACCGTGCTGTGAGCAGTGATCTGTGGGTATCTGAGGAGGTTATCAGCTTATTCTTTATTCGTGTTTGTGTTGTTTTACTTGTTACAAATCCGTTGTTACTTTGGAAAATTTAAAATATCAAATAAAGGAAATGAAAGGTAAACATAAACCAAGAGTGATGCAAAGATTTAATAAATAAGACTCAGACTGTTTCCTAAGCGCTCCATTCCCACCAACTTTCCTGCTTGCAACTGAGAAAGGATAAGGCCAAGGTACAGCTTACTTCTGGGCCACACGAAGAAGCTGCGTCCTGTGCTGTTCTCATGGAGACGTGACTGTACGCTGACAAGGGACTGTTCTTTGTTAGTATGAAAGAGCAGGGTTTCGTCAACTAAGACTTGTTTGCTATCCAAGTGTGTGCCTTTTCCTTAAGAAAAATATTCAGTTAGACAGATCCATAAATAGGAGGTAAGTGAAACCTGTATTCATCTAATACATAGGGGAGAGATGTATGTACCACAAAGTACTCCCAGAGTCTCAGGTAAAACAACAGAATGGCAGGAGCTGTTCCTTCTGGTTCCACCACAGTATACGTTGAAGGCATCTGGGGAAGTCACAAGGCTTTTAAATACAGCTGCTGCCGATTCCAATGCGATTGAAACTTTCAGCATGCCCGATTCACCGGACCTGACTGTGTAAGCAGCTGGGATATGACCATAAACGTGCCTGCCATATGCTTAGCACTCACCAGGAAAAGGTAGAAAACCAGCCACAGAGACCCACGTATAGTCTGGTGACACGTGACTCTGTCGTAGTTTTTGTGAATTTAGTCGTACACGTGGCTCTTCAGTGAGTTTTCAGTCTCATCTGTTCTACTAGGAGCTCGTACAAATCACTTGCCCAGACCTCTGGAATATTCCACACTGTCCCTGGCCAGTCACAGAGAGTGCTTTGGGGGTCTACATCCTGCCTTCCTGTGGGAAGTCTCCCAGGCAGGGAGCAAGGAAGACACTGAGGGCCCCGAAGTCAGACCACGGCTCTCCCCACCAGCAAACAGGCTCGGAAAGGAAGCCCACTGGGCTGCTACCACAGGGAGCCGGGGCAACGGCTGGCTCAAAGGCGCCACAGAAAACAACAAAACGTGCATAACGTCCACTTCCGAAGTCTTCTCCCACTTCATGCCTTTTAGCTTTTTGACACTTTCACATCCTCTCTCATTCAAGAAGTTTTAATTACTCTATTTCTTTAAGTCTAAGACGGCACTGGTTGTAAAATACATTTGTGATTTACAACAAATTATTGGGATTTCTGATTTCAAAAACAATAAAATGCAAAACAAAAATCCCCTTATGACTGTTGAACTATGGCAAGTCTACTTTCTTGGCAGTACTGTGGCTAAGAGTTGGGTTCTAGAGTCAAATGAATAGCTTCGAATCCAGGCTCTGCTGCTTGTACCTTGAACAAGTTATCTGGGTTTGCTTTACCCATAAAAATGGTTAATAACAATTTTATAAGAGTCTTTATGAAGATCAAAGGATTTTATATTTGTGAAAAGCTTACAACAGTGCCGAGTATAGTGTTTGTAAGTGCTAGCTATTATTCTTGCTTGCCATTGTTGACAAAATTCCTTTTCTCTCTCCCAAATCCATTCTCATAAAAACAGTTATTTCACTATATTATCAACACTTAGTTAGGAATCAAGTTATCTGAGCAAGATGATACCTGGTTTAATTTTCCCTGAGGTGTTTAAATTTAAAGACTTCATAGTTTGGTTATTTCACTGCCTATCACTTACTGCCCATGGCTTAAAATATGTGAGACTACCTTTTATAAAATGTAAAATAATCAGCTCTGAATTAACAGGACAGAGTACAGTGGCTTGATATAAGAAAAATAGACAAAAAATTAATAGCTTTCTTATATACCAATACAAATGAAATATAAACAAAATATAATTTTAAAAATTCTCTTCATGATTGCCACAAAATATGAACTACATATGAAAAACAACTGGCTGAAAGACTTAAAATAAAACTTGAGTAACTGGTAAGAAATAGTATTTCTGTAAATAAAGTTTTAATATTACAAAGATGTCAATTTCCTTAAGGTATACTCTAGGAGAAGAAACAGAAGAGAAAGGAAACCTATCTTATTCAATATTAAAACAGAATAGAAATGCAGTAAGGACAATAATGGGTCCCTGAGATAGGAGAAGAGAAGTTTATGAAACACAATAAAGAATCTGTAGAGAAAATAAAACATATGTGGGAACTGAACATGATATAAAGGTGACATTTCAAATCAAAGAGGGAAAGTATAGATTAGCCAATAAATACATTGGAGAAAATAATCATTTTGGGAAAAATGAAGTTATATCTTTATCTCAGACCTTACACTGAACTATTTCCAAATGGATTAAAGGTTTAGATTTATAAAACGTAAAACCACAAAAATATCAGAATGTAATAGAAATATTCCTATAACCCTGCAGTAGAAAGATGATACTAAAGCCAGAAATCACACATATGTATTTATCTTAAAAACAAATCATTAAGTTAAAAGATGAACAAGGAGTTCATAAAGTAAAACATACAAATGACTAATAAATATATGAAAGAATGTTCAATTTCATTAGTAATCTTAAGAGCTTTTCTTGCTGAACATATTGGCAATGCTGTTGAAATGAAAAATGCATGAAAAGCACCACCACCCAGGAGAGCTTTCTGCAGTCTGTCATCTGGGAGCTCTTCAGGCCTTGCAGGGCAGCTGCAAGGAAGGTCATTTTCTCAGGAGAGCTGTTCCTGACCTACAGCCTTCCAGGATCCTTGCTATCTTTCCTTCTTACCATTTCACAACTGTGATCTGGAGTCACCCCTATGATGATTTGCCAAGAGTGCATCCCCTCCACTAGCCTCTAAGGTCTATGGTCACTTCCGTCTTTTCTCAGTGCTGTGTCTGCAGCACAGGGCACAGTGTCTGGAACAGTGCAAGCATTCAGTGATATCTGCTACATCCTTGTAGTGACTTGCAAAGACGTGATCAATTCAACCTCCATGGGCCCCCCCACTGCCCACGGTTGATGTCAAGTCTAAACTCAGCATGACATGCACTGACCTCAATCTATTCGCAACTCAGCTTTCCAGCCTCATCTCGTCACTCCCACACACAGGGTCTCTGACCAGCCACACTAAATTTATTCCCTTTAAGCCTGTGCATTTCAATGAGTTATTCTTCTGGCCTAGAACTTCGTTTACCCCTTCTTCTGTAGAAAACACCTCCAAAATGCAGCTTCTAACTCATCAGCACATCCTAACTGCAATGGCTGAGTGATGGGCTGCCCCTATGTGTACCCCTAGTGTCTGATGTAAACCCCCCTCCTGGCACTTCCGGTGTTGCAGTGTGTAACGACCTACGGTCATACTTTTCTCCTCTACTGGATAAGAACTCCTTGAAGGCAGCAGCTATTTCTTTCATTCTATATGCCTTGGCTCTCAGCAAAGCATCCGACATGTAACAGTTGATCAGAAAGTAAGTATTATCCAACCAATTATTTAGATATTGATTCTAATAAATTAGAGATTATAGTAATGAAACTGTTAATAAGAAAACTGTATAATATTTTATATTCAGACCTCACTTGACAGAGAGAAAAATACTGGTGAATGTTCATTTTCATCTTTATAGTAAGGAAAAATGCATGCATTTTTTACTGCTTAGGTTTCGTAAATGAAGGTACAAAGATATTAGGAAAGAAGAGAGTGACTGTGTGTGAGAATGCACAGGAGTTGTGGCTCTGCACTGTTGTCAGAGCAAAAGGCTAATGAAGACTGGACTAAGGCACCGCGGGGCCCTGTGTTATGTGAGCAACAACAGGAAAAACAAGTGTGGCCAGCATCTACACTTGTCGCATGTACGTTAAAATGTAAAAGAACAGAAAGAGAATGCACAGAAGGAAAAAAATGGAATGAGGAAAAAAACCTTAAATCTCAAAGGATGGAAGAAAGTAAAACAAAAAAAGAAACCAAAAAGACAAGAGAAATAGAAATACAAAATAAGATGGCAGAAACGAATAAATACTAACAGTAAGTGTATCAGTTTAAATGCTCCAGTTAAAACACCAGTTTTCCAAATGGGATTATAAGACAAGTCCAGCTTTATGCAGTTTTCAAGAGATCCACTTATACCTTAAGGAAAAGTTGAAAAGATAAAGATGTATCATGTAATTACTAAACAAAAGAAAAGTGATATTATTAGTATGAGATAGAATAGATGTCAAGGCAAAAACATTTTAGATAAAGTTGACTTCATATTGAGGAAAAGTTCAATTTGCTAGGAATGTATAAGAATTCTAAACATAGTTGTATCTAACAATATAGCTTTAGACTATAAAAAAGCAAAGAATAAAAGGAAAATCAACAAATTTATAACTGTAATGCAAAACTTCAATACACCTCTCTCAGTATTTGGTAAATGTCAAACAAACAAATTTGTAAGGATACAGATGATTTGAACCATACAATTAATAATCTTAATCTATGCAAGCCATATCGAACATTTATAAAATTGCTCACCCATTATAGCAAAAGGCAAATTTCAACAAATTTCAAAGAATTGGTTCATAGAAATGGCATTCTCTGACCACAGTGCAACTAAATTATAAATTAATGAAAAGCAGACAAAATTTAAAAAGCCCAACAAACAACAGAAAGTAAAAGAACAATTTAAAATAACTTAGGAGACTAAAGAAGAAATCAAATGGAAATTGGAAAATATTTAGAGATGAAGGATTAAAAAATTCTAGAATATTGAAACTTATAAGTTGCAGCTATGGCATTACTTAGAGGTAAATTCAGGATCTTTAGTGTTAGTGCCTATATAAGAAATGAAATTAGAGAATTGATTAAGCATTCCACTTAAGAAGAAAAAGAACAAGAGTAAATAAAAAATGAGGAAAGGAAATAAAACATATGAGCAGAAATTATTAAACATAAAACGAAGACATAATAGAAATGATCAACAAAGCTAAAAGTTGTTTCTCTCTCAAGAAACATGAGAGACAGCACAGGGGAACATTAGGAATGCAAAAGGGACACAACAAATAAATTTGTTTCGAGGCCAATACCTGAAAATACCTACCAAAGATGGTACCTAGGTCCAGTTTATTCAACGTGTCGCCCTTAATGAACAATTTCACCACAGCTTCCATTGGTATCCCAGGCCTTTTTAAATAAGAGATTCAACAAATGGAAATCCTTATAAAAAGGCAGTACTATGTTCTAATGAGAATCACAACTCCTGTAGACCCACTGTTTGCTTTAGTCTGCTCGAACATACATTTTCAAGTATGTTCTGATGTTTGCTACAGGCTGAGCAGACATCACAAGCAAGTTATACAGTGCAGTAAGCTGGACAGTATCACAGGAGTATGGAAATTTAATATTTTCTAAAGTTTCCAACTTTTTTAAGGATACTAACTCAGCCAGAGAGTGCGTGATTGATGAGAAAGCAATTCTAAGGAAAAAAAAAAGACACGTTTTAAGGTTTTTGTTTAAGGAGGTAAGAATTTAAGTTTGAATTCTGTTTTGTATAGCAGAAATGTGGGTGTGAAATTGTATTCGAATGAGTAAATAGCTACAATAACCTCAGGGAAAAAAAACAAGACTATGTCCAAAGTTCTTAATCTCAATAAAAATGAATTTTCCAAAGAGCTTATAATATATGTATTTATATTAATAAATCTGTCTTAAGAAAAAATAACTAAAACTACACATTCAATGAAAGTATGCCAGCTAAGTTTGGGACAGGGTCTGGGCTGAATCAGATTGTTCACTGGCTTCAACATAAACCCTCACACAAACAATAGCTCCAGAGGAAAAAATGGCAAGTTCTTTTGTTTTAGAGACCAGAAATGCAACAGAAACAAAATATAATAAAAAATGAAAATTCAGGTACAAGAATTATGCATTTCATACTGAATAATTATTTCTGTACTGCCCGTAAATCCTCTCTGGTAAGCTGTGCATCTAAAACTCATCGAACTGCCAAGGGGTAAATGCAGCTCCATCCATCAAACAGCCACTTGACAAATACATTCCATAATAGAAGTTTATTTTTATGGGAGGCTGAATCAAGGACTTTCCCATGCATACAAAAACTTGTCAAAATTATTTATGAGTCTTGCTGAGACACACAATATGTCATATCAAACTCCTATTTTCCTTCCAAGCACAGACTGTCAATATCTCTGCTACTATCAATAATGTGGAACACCACTGATAGGGGCCCTCAGGAGTTTGAGGTCATTTGCCCATCCCAGCCGATGCCAGAAGCTGTTTCTAACCGCAGTGCAGCTGAGAAAGAGGTGCATTTACCACCTCTACGAGGTGTAGTTAGGGCAAGTACTTGGGACTGCATTCAAGACTTTGCAACATAAAGTAAAATGGGAACATATGCCTGAAAAATTATGGTTGATTATGGCTAAAGTAAAAATAATAGGCGATATTTCATCTTTTATTTTGCACACAAAGTATTCGTTAAGTATAATGAAACAAACACTTGAAAATAGCCCATCTCTGGTGAAATTTCAATTCTGAAAGATTAATTTGACACAATGAATCAGACGGAATGAGATGCCTTGCAGAAGGTGATAAATTTGCTTTATGAAGGCTAAGTGAGCTTGGTTTGTTAACCCTAATATTGTTATCATTTATGAGAGAAAATATTCACGAACCATGCATCCGACAAAGGACTAATATCCAGAATCTACAAGTAACTCAAACAATTCAATAAGAAAAAAAACAACCCCATTATAAAGTGGGCAAAGGACATGAACAGACATTTTTCAAAAGAAGACATACAAATGGCCAAAGACATATGAAAAAATGCTCAACATCAACAATCATCAGGGAAATGTAAATTAAAACCACAATGAGATATCACGTTACTCCAGTCAGAATGGCCATTCTTAAAAAATCAAAAAACAGCAGATGTTGATACAGATGCAGTGAAAAGGGAATACACTGTTAGTAGGAATGTAAATTAGTACAACCTCCAGGGAAAACAGTATGGAGATTACTCAAAGAACTAAAAATAGATCTATAATTTGATCTAGCAATTCCACTACCGGGTATCTACCCAAAGCAAAAGAGCATAATATCAAAAAGGTACCTGCACTCGTAGGTTTATCACAGCACAATTCACAATGGCAAAGATATGGAATCAACCTACGTGTCCATCAACCAATTACTGGATACAGAAAATGTGGTCTATATGTATACCATGGAATACTACTCGGCCATAAAAAGAGCAAAACCATGTCTTATGCAGCAACATGGATGGAACTGGAGGCTATAATCTTAAGTAACTCAGAAACAGAAAGTCAAACACCACATGTTCTCACTCACGCGTGGGAGCTAAACAGTGAGTACACATGGACACAGGGAGTGAGACAATAGACACTGGGGACTTGGACGGGCAGGAGGGTGGGAGGGTGGGAGGAGGTGTGGCATGAGAAACTACCTAATGGGTACTATGTACGCAAATCGGGTGAGGGTTACACAAAAAGCCCAGACTTCACCACTACGCAGTACATCCATGTAACAAATCTGCACATGTACTCCATAAATATATAAAAATAATATTTAAAAAGGAAGCATCAGCAGACAGATACTAACAGCGTTTTCGTTTTAGCGATGTGGGCCCTTCCTTGCTCTGGCTTGTCGCTGCCCCGACAGAGTAATGTCCTATCATTCTGAGCATCACAGGAAACGGTGAATGACCCTTGAGATAATTTACAGCAGTGGGACAATGTATCACTATTTTGCCGCTCTGTGGGCAATGGAGACTACAGTCTCTTCTCCTGAATTAGCCTAAGAACTCCTCAGATACCGTAAAAGCCTAAGTATTCCCCAGAGACTCCCTTATTCTCTGAAGAAGCGTGTTTTATAACTGCCATTTCCCTGCGTGCTGCCTCAGGCGTCACGGAGAGGCCGGGAGCACCGTCGGCTGTAAACTGCTGCGTGGCTGTGGGGTGCCTGTGGGGCGGGCGGGCAGAAAGTGTGGACGGGGGTGGTTAAGCATTTATTTGAGTTTCTCAGCACAAACAGAAATACGTAACTTGTGAAATCTGCTTTACGACTTCGTGACCTTTGGGGGAGAGGGAGAGAGAAGCAGCTGCCAGAATCCTTACAGGTCCCCAGGGCGCTGTGCACTGTGCCGCTGTCATTTGCTAAATCGTATTCTACGGGCAGCAAGAGCTGGGAGGAACAGTGTGTAAGTACCCCTAGAAGGTTCTGTGTCCCTTGCCCTGAAGATCAGATCACTTGATAATTTTTATGACTGTTTCCATATCAAGCATTAACAAGAATATGATTTAAATTTGATTGTATAAAATAATGCATGATACAGAAAACACAGTATCTGCACTTAGAGCGAAACACCACCAAGTGAGTGGTCAAGCAATTTTATCATCTTGTTATGCTAGAAATGTATGTTATCTCCTGAAAATAATTTGAATGCACTGATCATAGTGTATGAAAGTAACTTTTAATTGTTTTCCTGGGATGCTTAAATTCCATTAACAAAAATAGGTTAAACAAGAGATAAGTCTATTTTTTTTTTCAGAAACATGACAAGGAATAACAGGAAAGGGGAGAAGGAAAAGGGACTGCCCTAAAAAATTCATTTCTCTGATCTTCCCAATATTTTTTTTTGAAACAAATTCTCAACAGTACGCAGAACCCTATCCAAGGCTACAAGAACTTGTCCAAGTGTTGCAAACAATTCCCACCCATTAATAATATAAAAATAGACTCCTTGAAGGAAAGAGGGCAATAGAGCTATTTAGTGAATTCTGTGTATGGGCCAAAGCTGTCAAACAAACTGAGTCATAGCGGTATTTTTGAGTAGCTCGGGTATAACTCCAACTCAGAAATAAAACTGAAGATGACTCCTCACACATTTGCCAGGGAAACACTCCTTCAGTGTGAAAGACACAGTGATACCTTTAGGCTTTCAAAATAATTTTTGAAGTAATTGCAATGTCTCAGGAAAGCCCTATTTTTCCAAAAATATCGAGTTGATGTTGCTTAATAAATGTACCATGTTACTGTTTTCAGATATAAACAAAAAAGAACTCGGTAGTTTGTGTTCCGAGAACAAAGCGTGAAATGCTACGCTGAAGCCCAAGCAGACATGTTAAGCTGTTAAAGCTGGATTTCCAACAAATTGCCTAAAAAGAAACCAAGCGAGGGAAAGTGAAAATGCCATCCTTTATCTGTAAAACACTCTCATTTACTATTCCATTTAATAATTACCGCAACCTGTTAGGGAGTTAGGGCTGAATTCCTGACCTCCTTCTAAGAAAAGGAGTCAGTGTGGCTTAGAGTTGAGCTGAGTCACCCAGGGTCATGCTGCTCGCCGGGGGTTTACGGGGAGCTAGAACCTGAATCCTCTAGCCTGTGCTCTCGCCTTCTCGCCTCACCACAGTCACAGCTGCCCTGAAGACTGCACAGGGCTCCTGGCGAGGGAGAAGAGGAGATGCGAAGGGGAGGAAGAAGAAGCCACCGATAGTGGCTTCTTGGAAAATCTGCATTTAGAAACCTCTAGTCAGAGCCTCTCTTTATTATTTTCATCATGCTCTAATAATCGAACTACGGAAAAGAACCCACATCAGAAGGAACAGATTCACATTTTTTAAAACCACATAGCCCCTTTCTATGAAAAATTGGAAGGAAGTCTGAGCGGCGCAGTTGCATTCACCTGGCAGACCAAGCCTGTGAACTGGCGCACGGTGACGCCGCACAGGTGAGTGGTCGTTAGGAGGCCACCCAAGGCTTTCCCAGACAGGCCTCACCCCACATGGTCGCTGCCAGCTGAAATCTGACTACTATGTGGGGAACCTGCCGCCTTGGGGCCACATGCGGCCTTCTGGATCCTTAAGGGAAGCCTTTTGACTGGATCCAAATTTTACACAACTTTTATTAAATTTTACAGATCCTTTATTAAAAGGATTTGTTCTGTAAAATTTGTTCCTGTCATTCTCAGTGGCATTTACTAGCTGTACTACTCTGACCAAAACCTAGCACATGCTAAATGTGGAACAAGTACTCAACGTAGCAAACTGATTTTATTTTCTTTAATCCTTAAGACTTCTTGCAAAGGAACAGCTCCGTTTCAGTTTTAAGAAAACTGAGGCTCAGAGAAGTTAGGTGACTTGCAGAGGCAAGTTGAGATTTGAATCCAATTGCTTGTCTGGTTTCGAAGCCTGCAAGGTTTGCTGTCCACTGTTGGTTTTCTTTCTTTTTTCTTTTTCCGTCTAGATCTGGGTTTCTCCACCTTGGCAGGACTGACATTTTGGACGGGACGACCCTTTGCTGTGCACCACAGGATGTGCGGCAGCACCCCGGCCGCCACCCGTAGATACCACGAGCACCCTCCCCACCAGCCTGTCCCCTGCCAGAAATGCTTCCAGACATTTTCGAATCCCCACTGCAGGGCAAAATCGCCGCAGGTGAGAACCACTAGTCTTATCATTGATTCAGTAACTAAACAACCTGCCGTATTTCAATTTCTATTCTTTGTTCCGTCTTTACAAAATATGCCTGCAAAAATGTGAATTCTCCGTTGCTACTGCAAAGGTCTGGGTATGGTTTATTCAGGCCAGTAGCATTAGAATACAGGTACTACATAAAATACAGAACACTCAGTTCAATTTGAATTTCAGATAAAAAACAACACAATATTTGGGACATACTTATACTAAAAATTATTCGTAGTTTTTCCGAAATTTAGATTGAACCGGGCATCCTGTATTTATTTGGTAAATCTGGGCATGCTACATTAGAGGGTCCAGAAAATCAGATCTCTCCTGGTTTTCATATGTTAGTTGATAGAAAATCAGGGCTGGAAATATGTTGCATTTCAGACAACTTTTGAGGAATGATTCTGTTATGTGTGTTGTGTTAAATGCATTGTTTTCCTTTTTCCCTATTCCTGTTGTTCTATATTTCTTATGAGTACTTTAGTACTCTGTAGTACCTCAACAACTGGCATTTTTCCCTCCATAACCTAAAGATGCGCTCTTTGCCCGGAGAGAGTTGTTAACTGTTGTCTAACAATGGCTTGTGATTATGAAAAGAAAAGAGAAAGCTCCCTAACAGATATCCATTAACTATGCTAACTTTCTGGTTCAAAATTTATAATACCTTAAGGTATTCAGTTCAATGCCAAATTAGAAGCATTTCATAATATCATGACATTCTCTTTATAATATTGATATTTTCCCATTTACTACTCTCCCAAACCTTCCTTATACTCCAGTGATTACTTTCATTACTCCCAGAACCACAAACTGCCCGAGCTTTTGCGTAGTTTATTCCCCGTTCCATTTGCCTGTCTTCTCAGTCTTCTTCCTCTGCTTACTAAACCAGTGTCCATCCTTCCCTCTGCCCTCTTGGAAGAAGTGCACAATCCTAAAATAATTCAAACCGTACAGATGCATGTGGTACCCGGACGCATACAGAGGCCAGTATGGATGTTGGTGTGTGTGCAAACACGCTAGCAGATACATGTACATTTACAAGGTTTACATTTTTATAAAGAAAACAGGACATTATTCATAGTTTGAGGATTCTATTCCATATGGTTACACACATTACTGAAGCCATGCTCTGCTTTCTTCATGTTAGTTACAGTCTGTGGTTCAGAGAAACCCACCCCCTCGCCCCCTTCTGTGTTAGACACTCAGCCAGGCCTGCAGAAGCAAACAGGACACAGGCTGGGCTCCTGCCCTGGAAGCTCAGGGTCTGATAGGGCCTCATTTGATGGTCACTGACAATTCTGACCCCAAATGACCTGTTTGTAGCAGGGGGCTTCAAAAAGACAATTCTGGAAGTGATGAATAATAAATCATGGGGGAGGGGCAGGGAGACGGGATCAGGAAGGGTATGTTATTGCATCATACAAAAGGCTACGAGCACCTTAACCTGATGTTGATGTTATCGTTCTGATTATCATAATCATTCTCCAAGCATTTTAAGCACACATGTATTATCTTTCCAGTTGAAGCACAATTGGCTCATACTTATTTGTATCCACATGCTCTTAGCATAAGGTTGAGCACAGAGGCAGGTAAATGTTAATTATATAATAATTTAATAGTGAATAACACACTATTTATATTAATAGAATGTATATAAACTTTATGCAGAAAAAAGGAATTTATAATGAAAATAAAAAAATAGTGAATCTTTTATGAATTTAAACCAAATAGTTACTTTATAGTACAATTATTGCTTTAGGACCCTGACGAGATACCATACTGGTCATCAAGGAAAGAGCTATCTACTGTCAACGCTGACACATGCACAGATTTTACTTCAAAAGATCACATTGGTCTAAATTTTACTAGGCTGATGATGTCTGAAGATATCCAAGAAAAAGAGATCATGCCTTAACTAGTCTGACCATTTCAGCCTTTTTAACAGAATCGATTACGACAGCTGAGTAACATTCACCCTTTGCAATCATAATACCTTTACAAACTGCATGGCACTTTCAGAGTTATTTTCCCTTATGAATAACTCAGAAGAATCTTCTGAGCTAGGGTTATACCATGCTATTAAAAAATCAATTTGTTTGAATAAGCAATATTCATCTCGTTCAAAGAGCAACACATACAAAAGAGCACCCAGTAAAAAGTCTCTCTCCAACTCGTGGCCCTCAGGCACCAGGTCCCTTTCCAGACCAGATCTACCAGATCAGCATTTTGTGGACCCTCCCACAGATACTTTATGTAAATAAAAGCAAATACATTTGTACCTACTCTTTCTTTCTTTTAATACACATAATAGCATACTGCACCCACAGTTCTTCACTTTGCTCTTTTCATTTAACATATCTGACATCAATCCACATCAATATGTAAAGAGCTTTCTTATTCTTTTCTATGACTGCCTAATATGTCATGAATGTGATCTTCAGGAGATCACAAACTAGATCTGTCAGCCACTGGCAAAGCTAGATGTCCACAGGTGTTCAGACGCATGCTCTCAGACTTGAGTTACTTTATTCCTGTATCACATTGTGCCACAAAGGCCACTGAAAATTAAAGTTATAAAATAATTACAGTGGCAATGTTGAAATGCAGTCATCTTTGCTATAATGACCTGGTCAATTCCTTCGAGAATGGAAGCATAATCAAAATGTATTCCCTAAAGTGACTATTTTTCATATGAATTCATTCTTTTTATGGGCATCAAAGTATATAAATCATTTTCTTTTATGCTGTCAATCTTTATGAGATTTGAGTTCATTGCTATTTTTTAATATCATGACTAAAAAATAAGAAATTATAAGACTTGCACATTTGGGAGGAATATTTCTATTTTTCTGGAATGTACTAGGTGACTTTATTTTTTCTTCAGAAATATGCTCTGCACTGTGGCTATGGTATTGACAAAAAGATGCCCAAAGGGTTAAGCTGGGGAAAACATACCCAAATAGCAGCACACTTAAGTTTTACTTTTGTTAATTGAAGAAATGTTTATATCAGCATAGAAGTAATTATCTAAGCCTAACGTATAGAAAAGGAGGAAAGAATTTTATGGACAAATGGATTAGAGTAGAACACAGACAGGTGTTTTGACCAAGAGCATCCAGGGATGGGACAGGGGACCTTCCCATCTTGAAGGAGGCCAGAGGTGGAGGGAGGGCTGACAGAGATCGGGGAAGGACCCAGGCTAGGCAAGGAGGAATTTCATTTAATGTAAAAAGTAATTTTACTTAGTGTTTTCACTTTGCCCTTTGCTGAGCTAAGCTGGGTAAACTAAAGAAAAAGGAATTAAAAACTCTCTTTGCCTCAGGAGAATTGAAATCTTACTGACAAGAAACACTACCCTGTGGGCAAAAAGCACTCTTAACTGTGCAGTTAAGGACCTGTGTTCAAATTCCAGCTCTGCCCGGAGGAGCAATGAGCCCAGAGGTGCAAGAGTCCCACGGACAGCTGCGTGAGGCTCCTCACCTTGACGACAAAGAATTCAATTCGCACACTTCACGTGTATGGCAAAGATTACATGACAGCACGCATGTGCATGATCGCTAGGAGATGTACAAAGATGAGGTATCAGGATAACATGGAACCAGTGGATAAGAAAACAGTAATATGATCAAGGTAAGATTTGGTAGAAAAATGTCTTAAAGCTCTGTGGTCCCCAATCTTTTTGGCTCCAGGGACAGGTTTCATGGAAAACAATTTTTCCATGGACCGGGGGAGGGGAGATGGTTTAGGGATGATTCAAGTACATCGCATTTATTGTGCAGTCAAACCTCTCTGCTAATGATAATCTGTATTTGCAGCCGCTCCCCAGCGCTAGCAACACCACCTCAGCTCCACCTCAGATCACCAGGCATTAGATTCTCATAAGGAGCAACCTAGACCCCTCCACGCACAGTTTACAGCAGAGTTCGCGCTCCTGTGAGAATCTAATGCTGCCGCTGATCTGACAGGAGGCGGAGCTCAGGCGGTGATGCGAGCGATGGGGAGCGGCTGTACACACAGATGACGTTTTGTTCTTCACTCAGCTGCTGCTCACCTCCTGCTGTGCGGCCCAGTTCCTAACAGGCCACTAACTGGTACTGGCCCAAAGCCTGGGGGTTGGGGACCACAGCCTTAAAGAAATGACTCGTATTGTGGAGCACAATGAGCATTTTTATTTCTAGAGCTGGGTAGGCAGAAGCAGAGCTCAGGCAAGACACTTCAAGCGGGGAGAAGAGGAGGAAGTTGAATCTAGCCTTTCACAGTAAAACAAATGCTTAGACTCCTGCTTTTACGGTTTTTGGGGAGAAGAAAATGGCCACAGCTGTCTGAGCAATTCCTGCTGAGGCCCAAGTAAACAGCCGTGTCCCAAACACCCCACAGCACACAGTGTGGCTGCCCTTGCACGGGATCGAAAGGGTTCCGAAGAAAAAATTCTCAAACCTGCACACTGACAGCATTTTTTACTTTATTTTTGTTGTCTTAATTTTTTTAAGATGCTGGGTTTCGCCTCTGCGACACACCTAAGCAAACACGTCCCTTTTCCTTTTGTTGGGCTGAGTAACTTTGCCAGCGGCGCTGCAAGGGCAAGCGCTGACCGCAGGGCTGCCAGAGGCCCCTGATTGTGAAGCCCTTACAAGGACTGAACCTGATCATTCGCTGAATTGTTGAGTTGATGGGATTCGTGTAGCTGGTTATAAATTGATAATCTAAATTAATTCATTCAAGCAGAAATCGATTTTGTAACTCCTTGAGAGCTTGTAATAATGCGTACCTCCCACTGCTAGCTGCATTCTCTGTTTCATAAAGCCGGTCGGGAACAGCTGGATCCAGGTGACCTGCTAGCTCATTAAATCTGTTACACGTGCCTTCTGGTAAATGATATTAAGCTGAAATGTCCTAACGCTGATTTTTTTTCTTTAATTTTATGACAGAAATAACCTAATTTGTTACACAAAATAACAATCTCCTTGGATTACGTTGCCTTGTTAAAATATTTTATGCATTTTTCATTTACACAAAGGTAATGGAAAAACACTTAAACTATCTGTTATTTAAACCACAAGAGATATGTTACTGAAAGTCTGATAGCTGCAAAAATGATTGTCTCTTCATAGTCTTTACTTTATATCTGTAATAAAAGGCAGACAATTCAATTCATTGGTTAGTAAATAAAGCACGATAGTTTTTATTTTATTTTCTCTGCCTCGCAAGAACTAAAATCAGATTGCTTTTTAAATTCATTTAGAAATAGGACTCATTACTTTCCTTTCCTCTGTCTAATCTAAAATGTCTAATGTCCATTCAGAACCTCACATTTTCTTCATCAGCAGAAGTTGTAACCTAATTCTAAATCCCATATTAAAAGAATCATTTTCCGAGCTGTTCTCTCTCTGTGTATAGAGGTTGAATAATGAAATCAGAGCACCTGCCTTTTGTGCATCTGAGACTATTAAACACTTATTTCTAGTAACCTCCTGACTTCATTTCCTTTTTCTGAATACATTTTAAAATAAAAACATCCAGAATGCTCAGACATAGGTAAAATTATGTCCCAAGACTAGAAGTGACCAATCGTTTTTATTGCCATAAATGATAAGCGTTTCTCAAATCAAGAAAGGCAACTAATTGAAACTCCAAATTCTTCTCCTCAAATGCTCAACTATTTATAGGAGGTCAGGATCACCAGTTTATGGCCTCAAAAGTCATCACTGTTAAAAACAAAAAAAAATGCTTGCTGGCCTGCTTTGTCAGCAGGGAGCATCTTGTGGAAGAGAATTTAAACAGTCTGATAAACAAACTCTTATCACTAAACTCGTAAACATTTTAATACTGAACGTTATTTGTTTAGTATTAAAACTGAACTTCAGTATTTTTCTAAATACTATCCCTAGCACTGAATTTATCATGTATTTCAAAAGAATTTAAAGTTTCTGAAGACCATAACTATTCATATCACAGTGGTTAAAACAGAATTTTAATATATTAAGAATTGCTTTATAATCCTAATTTTCTAAAAATTCCTTAAAATTCATTCTTATTTTGAGGTACACCTTCAAAACAAAAATAACACATTTACTCAGAATGGATTTCTTTTATCTAACGAATTTTCTAAGGAAAGAAAAAGCAGGAGAGATGCTCCCATGTCCCTTAAGCTGGGCGTGGTGTCCAGCCAGAGTCCAGTCGAGTGAATTACCCAGAAAAGGCAGTAGAAAGAATAAAGCCTTATCACCTTCCCTTCTGCATCTCCCACCAAACTCTCTTCCTCAATGCTTTCTTTAACAAAGAATGCAGAATTCACTGATAATTTCCTTGAAAACTTTAATCTAGAAAAAGCAGAAAGAAAATAGAACTACCATTAATGTACGCTGAGATGTGCAGTAGATGACCCAGAACTAGAAACAACATTGTCAACAAAATAAGAACTGAAGTAAAACACTATTTTCCTTAAAGATCAGCGTTCAAGTTTCTGTGAACACCTAATACCTTATCTAGAACCTGCCCGCTTCATGCTTTGCCCACTCGAATCTCGACCCGGTCCACGATGCCTCGCCCCCATCTCGGCGACTGCAGGGGGCTCCGAACCAGCCTCCTGGTTGCCCCTTTTCTGACACCAGTCACTGTCCACACAGGCACCCGCCGCAAGGCTGTGTAACGGACGCGGTCTAGACTAGTCCTCAGCTCCAGGGCTCCCACTGCACTCCAGTGCAAATCACCCGGCCAGGCCCACCAAGTCCTGCCTTCCTTCCCAGTTTCTCCCCTTATTCCCGTAAGTGCAGCTGCACTGTCTTTTAAATGCTGCAGATTTGAAAATAAAAGACACCCTTCAATTCAGTTAGCACGGTATTCAGGATGTGAGTAATTTCATGGTCTCAAACTGTTCACACAAGATGTTAGACAGAGAAAACACTTATATACAACCAGTAAATAACATTTCTAACATGTTCTTAAAATGAATATAGCTGCAGAACCATGGCTTGTCACTTCTATAATATTTGAATACCATTTAGTTCCCTTGAAATTTCATTGTTTTTATCAGGTCATTAAATATGAAATGTCCAATTTCGAATCAAATAAGCAGCAATACAACTAATCAAAGTATGTGCCTAAACTATTGATACAGTTTTGCCACTTAGAATTGTACAGTATGTACTCTCATGTGTCTGGCTGCTTTTGCTTAGCATGTTTTTGAGATTCACCCATGTTGTCAGGAATTCAGTTTTATTGCTGAGTAATATTCCGTTTTATGGAAAATCTATCCATTCATATGTTGATGGGCACTGGGGTTGTTTTTAGCTTTTGGCTATTATGAACAGGGCTACTATTAATGTAAACGTTCATACATAAACCTTAGCATAGACATATATTTTATTCCTCTCGGGTAAATTCATAGGAATTGTTGGGTCATATATGGTAAGTTACGTATATGTTTAATTTTATAAGAAATATTTTCCAAATTGGCCGTACCATTTTTCATCATTACCAGCAATGCACGACCATTCCCGATGCTCTGCGCCCTCACTACCACCGGCATTCTCAGTCTTTTTAATTTTAGCCATTTTAGTGGGTGTATAGTGGCATGTCTTACGGTTTTAATTTGCATTTCCTTGGTGATGTTTAGCATCATTTCATGCACTTTTTGGCCACTTAAATATCATCTTTTACATATTTTTTATTTAGTTCTTTGCCTTCTTAAAATTGAGTGGTAGGTTGTAGTTTGTGTATTCTGGATTTAAGTCCTTTGTCAGATATATGTATAGCAAATATTTCCCCCTAGTCTGCGGCTTGCCTTTTTATTTTGTTGAATAGACTCTTTTGCAGAGCAGAAGTTATCAATTTTGATGAAGTCCAAATCATCTTTCCTTTTATGATTTGTACTATTTGTGTCCTAGCTAAGAAATTGTGGCTTACGCCAAGGTCAGAAAGGCTTTATCCTGTGTTATCTGTTAGCAGTTTTACAGTTTTAGCTTTTGCATTTCTATAATCCATTTTGAGTTAATTTTTGTGACTAGCACGAGGTAAGGGCCCTGGTTTGTGTTTTTGTTTTTTTCATGCGGACGTCCAAACAGCACAGCACCATTTGTTGGAAAGACTACCCCTTATCCCCTTTGTCTACCTTTGCGTCGAAACTCCCCTGTTCTGATCACTGCAGCTTCACAGTAAGTCTCGAAATTAGGTAGTGTAAGCCTCCCGACATTTGGTTAATTTTTTAAATTGTTTTGATTATTCTAGATCTTTTCGTTGGCATATAAGTTTTAGAATGTAAATTACTACAAAAATCCTGAAGAATTTTGAGTGGGCTTGTGCTGGGCCAGTAGATCAATTCGAGGGGTCTAGTCAACATCAAGCTTGTGCACAGATAAGTTTATCTTTAGAGATAACATTTTTTAGTGCTATACTAAATTGTATTTTAAAATTTCATTTCCAACTGTTCATTGCTAACATACAGAAATATAATTGAATTTTGAACATTGACTTTCTATTGTGAAATTTGGTTAATTCACTTATTAGTCTTACAAGCTTACTTATAAATTCCCTATAAAATAAAAATAAAAAATTTTCCTTTTTTCTTTCCAATCTGTATCTCTGGGTTTATAGGTTGACCAAATTTGGAAAATTATCAGTCATTATTTCCTCAAACTTTTTTTTCCCTACCCTTTCCTTTCTCTCCTTCCCTTCTAGGACTCCAGGAATACATGTGAGGCTGCAAATATCGTCCCCGTTTCCCTGAGGCTCCGTTCTTTCTTCTTGCAGACTGTGCAAATGCATCATCTCCATGCCTCATCCACGGCTCCTGCCGTGACACGCGTGACCTCAGTTCCACTGGATGGGGCAGTTCAGGCGTGAGCGGGGGAAGAACTAAAGCCCCAACGTCCTTCCTCGCTTTCCTGGTTCTCCTGTAAGCTGGGGGTGCTAACTTATATGAGGTTCATGCAGAGAAGCAAGATTTGGAACTATTATTTTCTATCAAAACTGTTTGACAAGATTAACCAGAGCCAAGGAATACTTCGGAGGGGACTTGGCTGGAAGTTGTTTTGAATGTTGAGTCTAGGACACATCTGAGAGTTTAAGTGGAGGAAATGCATTAAGTGAGACAGTGACGGCCACAAGGGGAGAAGGGTCAAATGCTGGAGAAACCACTGAACGTAAAACTCAACTTATTGCCGAGCATCTACGGAGAGCCCATTAAGGTGAGGATAAATTTTAGGAAATGTTAGAGAATAGCCATGTATAAATTTAGTGACCAATATTGAATACTTATTGATTTTAAAGAAAAATATATATGCTATAATGCTAGTACCCCATTTTAAATAGAAAAATTGCCACACATGACTCACCTTTCTCTTTACTGAAAAAGAGATTACTAATCTTAAAAATAAAATCGTCTAATTGCTATGAGATTTGCAATTCTCTAAATTTTACTGGTGCCAAAACGCTTGAAATATATAGTTTTAGAAATCAAAGTTATTGCAGAAAGGTAAGCTGGTTAAAAACAGAACCATTTGACCGTTCAAGGCATTGTACTCTGGTAAACATAACCCTAGTAAGTGTGTGTTCACAAAGACTACGCTAAATCTATACAGGAGTTCCCTCCACTTCCCTCAGATTTTGGTCTCCACGTTTATCTATGTGGGATCAGCCTCTCAGCTTCACAAGTTATAACTTTCTCATGATTTGTCTGAATTGTTATGAGCAGGTAATTAAATAGACTAGGAAAAAATCTAACTGGAAATTCAGTGTGCAAGTAAGCCGAACTAGCATGCTGGACAGTGGCTTCACATGCGAATGCTCTTGGTTCCGCGCTAGTTCCTTCCTCGGAACGTCTCAGGTTCCATCCATCTTTGGTGAATGGCAGCTCAGCAGCCCCTCACCTACCCTGAGCCACCAACGTATCTGGGCCATCTGTGTCCTGAAGACAAGGGAGGACATAACAGCGTCTCCCCTTCCCCATGAGTTCCGTTGACATTCTTCAGTAAAATGCATGAAAGAACAGATTGCAGTTCGTCCACAGGGCAATTTCACATTTCGCAAAGCTGTGCGATGCACAAATCCTACCCATACACAGCTGAGACTGTCTGAAGACTGGATGCCAAAGTCAAGAGTTGAGTGTGAGGTTTTGTTTTGCTTCTGTGAGAAGAGTTAATGTGGCATTTATGAAAGCTCACAGAAAAGTTTCCCACGAATCACTTGTGCAAAAATTAGTTCCAAAGGAACTCAGAGCTTAGCATTTTACATGTGTACGAATCATCTGTGGAGTTATAAAAACTTTGGTTGAAATTTTCAGGAAATCCTGTCAATTCTTTTGCTTTTAAAAGACGTTTTCATTGTCAGACACTCAGTTTCAAATATTTAATAGCATGCAGAAACAGAATATAATCAGAAGGAGTGTCAAAATGAATCAAATCCAGGAATTTAAGAGAAAAAAAGATAAAATTTAGACAAAATATACTTTAATGACCACAATTTTGCTGTAGTAGTTTAGATTCTCTTGGCAATTGCTGAGTTAAACCAAAACCAGTCATGTTAAACTTGGTTGAGACAGGGTTAGCTATTATGCACACCATTTGGTGATGGACTTAAAGTTCACAGGAAGAATTAATTGAAATCTGCAGAGTGTTTAATTTTTATATGCTTAACATTTTATGACTCTAGACATCTGATGTTTGCCGCCTTTCCCCACCTCCGCAATAATCTCTAAAACTACATCAATAACACATCACAGAAACCGCCAAGACTTTTTCTAAAGATAATACTTTTGAATTTGGTAAAGCATGATTTTAGTTTAGAAGATGTATAAGCTATTGAATATTAGATGTCTAATTTGCAGGAGAATTATTTTAATAATTAAATTCATGGATTTAATTTTAAGAAGTATAAAAAGTGAAATAAAAAATTATCATAATAATTATCATAGATAACTATCATATTATCGTAGAAAAGCAAACTGTTTTTTTATAGTTAAGAAATATATTTCTAATACATAAAATGCCAAGTTCACAGAATTTTCAAAAGAAATAATAGGTTAATTATTGCCACGTGCCTTTACTTGCTTGCTCTTTGAACAATCTGTGCGGTATACGCTATACCCAGTAAAAGGTACCTGTGTTGATTGCACATGGTGCTGAGCTATGACACGTCTCTACAGCCCTGTGGTTATAGCACCATGATCAAGACATTGCACATTTGCAGCACACCAAAAAATGCCTTGGTGCCTTCTTGCTGTCAATAACTCACACATCCTGGCAATTAAAGGTCTGTTTTCTGTCACTAGAGATTTGCCTTTTCTAAGGCTTCACAAATCGAATCATACAGTACGTATTTGTTTGTGTCTGGCTTCCTTCACTCAGGATTAATGTTGTTGAGATTCAGCTGTGCTGTTAAATCAGGGTTTTTTTTTTTTTTTTACCAAGTATCATTCCATTGACCATTGACCATGCTTTGTTTATCTACTCATCTTCTCTGATGGACATTTGAGTTATTTCTAACTTTTGATTACTCCAAGCTAAGTTGCCACGAGCATTCATGGATAAGGTTTCACATGAACTTACATTTTCTTTTCTTTTGGGTAAATATCTAGGAGTGGAACTGCTGGATTATATGGCAGGTACAAGTTTAATTTTGTAAGAACCTGTCAAACTGTTTTCCAAAGTGGCTATACCATTTTACATTCCCACCAGCAATGCCCAAGAATTCAGACGATCACATCCTCATTAACACGTGGCACTGTCAGTCTTCTACGTTGCAGCTATTTCAGTGGTGTGGACTGGTATCTCCTTGTGGTTTTGATTGCATTTCCCTAATGTCTGGTGATGCTGGACACCATTTCATGTACTTACTGGCCACTTGCATATTGTCTTTTGCCATTTTTTAGTTGAATTTTTGTCTTATTATTGAGTTGTGATTTGTTAAGTACTCTGGAATCAAGAACTAGGTCAAATACATACACACATACACACAAATATACATATATGTATCTTTTCTCTTCAT
This sequence comes from Avahi laniger, assembly GCA_963575035.1. Lineage (NCBI taxonomy): Eukaryota > Metazoa > Chordata > Mammalia > Primates > Indriidae > Avahi > Avahi laniger. Next base: position 85,655 of record CAUYSK010088750.1, on the reverse strand, counting down.
TTTCCTACTGGTATCTTTTGAAGAGCAAAAGATTTCAACTTCAACTTTGATGAAGTTCGATTTATCAACTATTTTTCTTTTACCATTTGTACTTTTTATGTCCTATGTAGGAAATCTCTGACTCTCCCAAAGTCATAAAGATTTTCTCTTATGTTTTGTTCCAGAAGGTTTAGAGGTTTCCTTTATATATTTAGGTTTTTGATCCATTTAGAGGTAATTTTGCAAATGATGTAAGGGTCAAAATTCATTGTTTTTCCATATGGATATACAAACATTCCAGAATCATTTGTTTAAAAGGTCATTCTTTCCTTTTGGGCACTTTGTTGAAAAATCAACTGACCATGTGTGTGGTGGGGATCTGTTCTTGGACTTTCTAGTGTGTTCCATGTATCTATATGTCTTAATTACTGTAGCTTTAGAGGTCTTAGAATCAGTTATGTATGTCTTTCAAGTTAGTTTTCTTTTTCAAAATCGTTTTGGTTATTACAGGTTCTTTGCATACCCTTACAAATTTTAGAAGCAGCCTATTAATTTCTACCAAAAACCTCCTAGGATTTTGATAGGGATTGTGTTGAATCTACAGATCAATTTGGAGATAACTGACATTTCACAACACTGTCTTCACACCTATAAATGTGTGTCTTCACACCTCTGCTATCTAGGCCTTTTTAAATAACTCTTCTAAGTGATGCTTTGTAGTTTTCCTCACACAAGTCTTGAACATATTTTCAAAAATTTATCCCTAAGCACTTCAGTTTTTTTTCTAATCTAATTTCTCTCTAGTTTTGCTTTAAAATTTAATTTTGTCGGCTATATTTTTCTACCTTTTAATTAGGCCACAGGGACTCAGGACAGGCAGCTTCACTATCCCCTCAGAGTTCACGTTACACACTCTTCTCTTTAAGAATTTCATTTCTGTTGCCGAAAGAAGACATTCTCATATTGCTTAAGCAGAGAGTGATTATTGGTGAGGGCCGCGGTGCTTCCTGATGGCGTGGCTCTCCTCCCTGCACACGCTCGTGCTGGAGCAGACGCTGCACCTGAGCGCACACGGCCCCACCTGAGCGCACGCGGCCCCACCTGAGCGCACGCGGCCCCACGCGCAGTCCTACTGGGTTCGTGATACGCCAGGGCCTGTAACGATCATCCCACCATTCTCTCCACATGGCTGCAATAAATTCCACAGGCACTGATGACGTTATCATCTATCAAAGGCGCTATAAAATCAATGTGATCTTAACATCTTTGGACTTACCTATGTATAGATTAAAAGCTTGAAAAAATGCTTCTAAGCATATTAACTTTCCAATGCTAAATGCATTTTAGGAGTATGTGTTTCTAATATATGTGTGGTGCTTTGTCAACAAGAGTATTTCATCTGTCAATGAAACATATATAAAATGCTTGGCATTCAGGCTGTCCATAAAATGAAAAATATTTTTAAAAAGCTCAAAAATGCCTTTATATGAAGGACTCTAGTCTTAATATTTTTAAAAATTTTAGACATAATGTCATTATTATAATATCATATTCACACACTTTAGTATGTTATTGAGTATACAAGAAAGATAAACATACTACATTTTTTTAAAAAAACCTTTTTTACTTCTTTCTCTTAGGAACAATACTAAGAGAAAAAGTAGAAAAATAAATAGGGCTTTTATTTGCAATATACAGGACAAGACATATACTTGATTCACATACCCATCCAAAAGTATGTGTGTGTCTCAATCTATATTTTTAAGAACTAAGGGAAACCTGAATTCAGCGTCAGCTCTCTATCTGTTGTAACTAAATCTGACTGTATGCTGCTTCTTCTGAGAACACAAACTGGAGATGTTTCCAAAGCCATACTACAGCTGTTAAACAGTAGCTTAAAGTGAAACTGTGGCAGAAAATGCAAATTACGAACCAGATGACATTCACTGACAGGGGCTACTGTTCAATGACTGGAACAGTTGCCTTTTCATATAATTTTCATAAATTACACTAATAATTTATAAACCAGTAGTTTGTAAACTAATATGGCCCAACAAACGGTATTAGCTAAGTAGCTTCTTTCGAATATTTAAATTTTATTTTGGTGATAATTTTTAATTTAACAGTAGTGTCATATCAATATATTAATAACATGTCAAAATGCTTCCTTTGGTAACAGAGTAACATCATGTAACAGTATGTTTCCAATTAAAGTTTTCTCGTAGTCATATAGCATCCCGAATATGTTAATATTCCCACTGAGAGCTCACATTAAGTTGTAGAATTTCAGCATGAAAACCAACACCGGATGGCAGTTACATTTACCAGTTTGTAAGCTGAAGTCTGTCTGATGGTGAAACTGCTGTGTCCGGTAAGGTCGCGGCTGATGCTCCTGAATGCTCGGGGCACCAATGCACGGGACACAGCGATGCCACGACGGCAGCGATGCTCTGTGTTCACACAGGGTGTCACAGCGCACAAGGTGCTTTCACACTCAACCCTAACATGTATTCTATGAGCCAGTCAAGAAGAAATTATTTTCATTTTATAAAGAAGAAAACTGAAGCTCAAACAGGTAAACATATCAGCCCACAATCCAGTGACAGGGCTGGCCTAGAACTCTGATGCTGGTTATCAAAATCCCTACTGCCTAGAAGCCTGGTCTAAGGTTAGAAAGACATGGGGCCCGTTTTGCTGCTTTCTTGTTTCACTGTCGAGGAACTGTAATTTGTTATACCGTCCTGGCTCCTCAGTGTCCGAAAGCAATAGCCGGCATTGGGTCATGCCTGTGGCTCCTGTCCTAGCAGAGGGGGCAGCTTAGAACTGTGTCAAAAGTGTCCTTCCTGGGGGCCTGGGATGACTGACTAGAAGCATGTCACGCCTGCCTCCACCGCCTAGAAGAGCCAGAGTAACACACAGTCACACGTTGAGTACGTTATCCGAGAGACAATGCTGGAATTCACAGAGGGGACACAAGAGTCGGGAAGCAGAAGGAGGAGAGGCAGCTTCCCTGGCTGGGAGCTGGGAGTGGCTCCCCAATGCAGGGAAGGGGTGAGTGACAGACTTCCAGTGGCCCACATCCCCACTGTGGAATCCTGAGACCCTGGCCTGGGAAGAACCCCTCAACCCTCTCTATCCCTGGAACTAACGCTGGAAGCTGCTGGGAGTCCCTGGGATGGAACTACTCCAGGGAGAGAGCTTGTGCTGGGACCCACACCCTTTCTGAGACCTAAGCAGCTACAGCAAGGGTCATTTTCAAAATCAGCCTCTTGCAAACAGCATGCTGTCCTGGGACTCAGTGGTGCTGGGACTTGGGCATTACAAAAACCCTGGCTGTTGCTCCTGGGACAGGGAGAGACTGCTCCTGCAGCCAGGGCTAGGAAGTGAGCGAGGCCTGGGCAGCAGCGGCTGGTGCCAGAAAGCGAGCACTGCTGGAATCTGAGACGGGACTCGAGCAGGGCCAGCAGGGTGTGAGTTGCCCCTGGAAACTGCAGCCAGGATGGGGGGATGAGACCCACCAGGACTGGGGTTTGAAGGGGATCTGTAGACACCACCCTCCAGCCCAGACTACGGCCACTGAGAGCAGCCCTACCTTCTCAAGCGGTGGAGTCTTAGCGTCGCTGCTACTGCCCCTCACCTGAGCACTCTGCCTGGGGCCTGAGGATCACCCCAACCCCACCCAACACCGCTGGTGCTTACTCTCACACCATCAGGGGCCTGAGCACAAGCCTGCCCAGCACGGCTTCACCCCCACTCTGAGCCAGAGCACACAACCCGGGGTTCTGGGGTCTGCCCAACGCAATCCACCACCTTGGGCACCTGAGCACGCCTCCCTCCCATGGGCCTAAGGATGGGCCTAAAGTTCTGGTTGCTACCAGCCCAGCTGGCACCTAACTACAAGTGCCCCCTCTGGGCCTAGACACTGGCCCATCCAGCCCATCACAGCCACCTCCAATGTTAATGCACATTGCATGAAGCCCAGAGAAGTGTCCTCTCATTGCTACTCCCATTGCCCACGCCATGCTGGCGTCCCGGGGTCCTGAGAACCTGTCCGCCACCAGGTCCACTGCTGCCACGACTAGCATCCAAGCAAGCCACCTGGACACCCAAGAATCAGCCCTGCGGTAACCACCTACTTAGGAGCCAGTGTGCACTGCCTTGGGGCACAAAGACAGGCACGCTCAGCCCACCACTGCCATCTCTGGGGCGTGAAGATTGGCCCAGGAGGATTCCCAGTCCCTGGCACGACTTCAGCACCTCCTCTACTAATAGCTGTATTCTAACCCACTGAAGAAATCACAGATACCACTAATGTTGTTTACAGTCAATGAAATCATAGAGACTACACTACTGCATGAAGCCAGGATCAAAGCCCAAAATACCCTACACCCAACTAACATCACGGGTACACCTTCAAGAAAAAGTCCTCCCCAGTGAAAGTAAATTCAAAAATAGGATGAAACAACTGTTAGATCAGATGCGCAGATATCAACAGAAGGACACGGGAAACTTGAGAAGTAAGGAAATATGACACCTCTGAAGGAACACAATAACATCCTGTGAGAGCTCTCAAGCAAAGAGAAATTTGTGAAATTCCAGTCAAATAATTCAAAATATTAGTTTTAAAGAGGCTCAGTAAGATACAAGAGAATTCTGAAAAATAATACAAAGAAATTAGAAAAACAATTCAGAATATAAATGAGAAATTTACCAAAGAGGTACAAACATACAGGGAGATGGCAGGAATAAATTTAATGTTTTATAGCAGGGTAGGATGACCTCACGTAACAAACATGTTTTGTACTCAGGCAATGGACATCCTGAATACCATAACTTGATCAATATCCATTATATATAATACATGTAACAAAATTTCTCAGGTAGCCCATAAATTTGCCAAAATTAAAAAAAAAAAAATAAATAAATATTCTGACCTACCAGAAAAAAAAAGAGTGTCCTTCCTCCCAATTCTCCCTAAAATATCTCCAGAACAAAACTATATAGAACTACACATTTTTTTCCTATTAATTCCCAGAGTTTTTAAGACAGTTTATTAGTTGGAAGACTAAAGACTTTCCTCCTTATTTCTGTGTGCTTTCTCTGAGGATAACACTAATTTAAATGGTTGTATTAATTAGTTAAGAACCCAAAGATCCAAGATTTGTTCTTATTGTTGCTATGAATAAACAAGTAGTAGACTCCAAATTTTCCTCATTTCAATAATATCATTAACAAAAAAAGGATGTTGAATTAATGATTTGAGAAACACTGTAACTTTATGGAAACTAATTCTCTGTATTGCATGATGAGCAATATTTATCTAATTTTTCTTGTGAATTTTATATTTTTTCCTAAAAAGAAACATATTAATAGCTAAAGGGTATTTTAAGGAGGGGAAAATTATTAGAGTAGTGAACAAAATGAAAAGTTAAATTCTTTAATAGGCTGATTCAAATAAAGAGGTCAAAATTATACCAATGAAATGTACCAAGGAAGGAATATTCTTTTATTAATATAGGATCTAGTAGTCAGAATTGAGCTCGAATATTGACAATATATTCAGTCTTCTGGGTCACTAATGTATCACTGCATATATTAGAAAAGGTAATTTATATAGCTTAGAGTTAGCACAACATAATATTCTAAAGATATCGTAGATTTTCCGGAGTCATACTAAGGAGTTAAAATAAACGAACAGATCTTCAAAAGGTAAACAATTTAACTCTACTCACATTCAGAATCAGAACAATGATCTTTAGTGGATTTGAGAAATCGGGTTCAGTTACATGATATTTTGTTCGTTATCAACGCAGGGTCCACTCTTTATCATCTTTGATCCCCGGAAACCAGCCAGCAGAGTGGATCATATTTGCTTTAACAAATTGCACCCTGTAACTGATGGCAGCACTTCTGCTCAAACACAGCATTAAATATGTCTCAGATACACTATAGGATTTTCACGACCATCATTTAATTTTCTAAGTTTTGAGTGCTATGGCACATAGTTGGTTTTCAATCTTCATTTGTTGGACGTGAAATGGGTAACACAGAGTTGAACAATAATAAATTGAAATTATGTTTTAAGGCCTATAGAAAGGACATAAATGTACTTTTATGCTGAACCTAAACGAACTCTAAACATAAAGCACATATAATTTTGATAATGAATTAAATATTTGACATAAAATCAATATTTTATGTATTATAAATAAAAATTAAACATTTAATTTACTGATCTTATTAAATTTTAGGACAGTTTTTGGCAGGAATGATTTGGATATTCCAGTTACCTTTAAAAAGATATGATGCCTTTTTTTCCTTGTTGGTAAGTTTGCCTGCTGTGCATGGGGCTTTAATATTACCGCACTCACCGCACAGATACGCTTAAAGTATCACGAGCTAAAAGGTCAGCTGGCTGTGGCTGGTGATGATGACAATAAGGTACACAAAGAAAGGAGCACAAGAAGTTCTAGATCTGATTCTGTTAATTATTAGTTATGGAAACGTGGACAAATCCCTTAGCCTTTCTAAAGTCAGTTTGATTTTCTATAAAATAATAATATATGATTTACCTACTTCAGAGAATTGTTATCAAGTAACATGATAAAAGTTATGAACTGCCAAGCATGGGAAGAATATTAAAATTGGCCAGTGTAATTCTTAAAAACATCTATAAAAGACGTTCAAATGAGCTAGGTCTGAGGTCTTTTCTTTTCATCTTTACTAACTCCCAAGTGGCTACAGGTAGCATTGCTCAGTGTCAGGCCAACAGCAACACTGCCAGGAAACATCATGGCTGCAAAACTCCTATTTCTACTCTGTTGGTTCCATGGCCAATGTGGCCCTCTCTCAGTCACCGGCCTGCCAATGAAGAAACGGTGAGATCACCATGGATTCTCATGGAACATCCTATATGGCCTATGACTCTTCTCCAAATTGAAACCCAGAACTCCTGTTCCTGTCCCTACTGATTGCTATGTTTACAAAACTAAATAATTTAATTTTGTTTAGCTTTGGGTATGGCAAACATTTCTTCTGTATAAAAGTCATATTCTGCATGACTACCCAAAGACTGATTGACTCATTAAATCATTCAAAATAACAATATCAACAAAAGCAATAATACTGAACACTAATTAGGTGGTAGGGCCCTAGGAACAGAGCAAAGAAACAGAAAAAGTTCACAGGATACCACGTTTGTTGTATGCAATTTTATCATGTGGTCCCAGCACTTCCTATTTCATTTGGGAGATTACAAAGCGAATTACCAATTCCTCAGCAACAGATACTGTGTGTTGCAAGATGGCTTGAACAGTGTGAGACAGCACCTGATGGTACCTACCTCAACCTGGATGCATCCCCAGTGAAAGGGCAATGACAGGGAAAGACCGCCAGTAGCAAGCCCTGAATGAGAGGACCAGAGCGTGGGACGACAGCAAGAGCTGGGGGCTACTCGGATTGCAAACAGGACGGTGGACTCGTGTGCCGTTTAGGGGAAGCAGATCATGAAATTAGTTATTAAAACAATAGCAAAGTGTTTTCTGCTATACTTTGCCCCCTTTGATCCATACAGCATAACTGGTTGGCTTGGTTTTTGGAAAACATCATGTTCTTGGTTCATAAAAAGCTATTATAGCAATGGTATTATTAGGAAAACTAAATGATGATAAAGGGTAAAAAATTTTTTTCAGACAGCTTTACACCTGGGACGTAAGCCTTTCAGGAATAACAACGAGCAGGGCTGATGAGCTTCTTTGGAAGAAGAGAAGCTCTAATTCATCAATTTTTAAAAAATGCTACTGAATGGAAATGACAAGATTTATCAGTGATAAAAGTTCCTTTTTTATTTTACATAATTTGGAGCCACCAGAGACAGATTTAATTTGCCATTTTAGAACAAAAATTCGCTGTCTGCTTGTTAGATGCTACAATATTTTTATCTACCTGCCCGCTGCGTGATGAAGAGGAAGCAGAGGCGGCGCTCGCACAGACAGCGGTGGGAGTCTCTCCGCTTAACAGGCACTGCCCTGCTCACCGGCCAGGGCCATGGGCGCCCCCGCGACACCACGGAGCAGCACCGGGACTCAGCCACAAAACTTGAGCGTGAAAAGTCCCTGATGACTGAGGTGAACTGAATGCAACTCTGTCCAGAGTGACCAACACTGTCATCTGAAAATGCTAATGACAGAGTAACTCGGTAAGCATCCATAATCTCTAATAATGATTATTGGATTTTCTTATTTTGAAGGAGATAAGTTAATTTCATGCAAAGCAAAGATTCCATAGCTTTGCTTTGAGAAAGGGACTGTAGAATGCTTGGTGTTTTACAAATGGACCTATTTTAATAATGGGTTTTGAGGTTAGATGGCTTTAATAGACTGCTTTGTAGAAAAGTTTAACGCTTATCATACAGGCAGGTAATTCTCAAGCCTTTGAAGATACAAGATATGGAAAAGGTGCAAAGGAAGGAAACCTTACGGAATGCTAATAAAGCCCCCACATTTGCAGGCACATGTTTTAAATGCTTCTCCTAGACTCCACCACCACCAAGAGAGACATCTTGCTGAATCTGTAGCCCTCTGAAAACCAAACACTCATCTTTCTCTTAGATGAATCTCGTGAAGAAGCCCATCAGGAACGCTCGACATCGTTTTGCTGTATGCTGATTCCCATTTTAAGCCAATAGAAAGCGTGGAAAACAGGAAAATGTGCTATTTTAGAGTTCAGTTACAAAGCCACCGAATCCTACAAGTCTCCTGTCAGCATTTGGATAGGTTTTGATTTTATGTGGAATATATTTTAGAATACATTTAGAGCATGTTTATAGTTTGTATGTCAAAGTAAAATCGTCAACTGGAAAATAATTCACATTTGAAATGCAACCACCTCTTCTCAGAGACCGAGGCCCAAGTGTCGGTCCTGGGTTGGCTCCACCTTCGTCCTCTCCTGGTCATACTCCATCCCTACGGGGCCCAGTGACGGTGTCCTCTTCCTCAGAAAGCCTTTCTGGACTATTCTAGTGTCATGACTTCTTCTTTGAAGCTTTGGTACATTTTTAGCCTCTGTCAAATGATTTAATATTTCTCTATATACTTCATGTGTTCTTCTTAATTAGCTTTTTTGTTTGACACCAGAAATAGATTATAAGCTTCTTGGAAGTGAAAACACTACCCTAGGCTTCCCCGATATCCCACGGCATCTGAAGCAGAGTGACAGCAAGTAATGGGCACCTGACGAAGTCCTGTTGCTCATCTAATGACTGGAAACGCCAGCTTTCCAGGGAATCCTTTGTAAACATCCTTCCCAGCTGCCCAGAGCTCCACTTCTGTCCTTGGCATGTGCTCCGACCCCTGGCCCGCCCTTCACAGCGCCCACCGAAGGGGCATGTCTGTGTCGTGCGCCTGACACTACCTGCCTGCACAGCCAGCAGCGGGTACTGACGGCAGCAAGGGTCCCATGGTCAGTAGCAGTACTTCCGAGCACCAGGAACACTTGAGAGTTTTCCAGGGACACTGGCTCCTGGGAGGTCTCCTCGCTCCTTTCTTTCCCCTTATGCTGAAATCTCGACAGTGCCCAGCAAGTAGCAACGTCCATGTGATGGCCCAAAGTCAAGAATGCCCAGAGGCCTTGGAATTATAAATGGTGACAATCCCACAGCCCCCATGTGTTCTTAGGGGGGCTGCCAGGCTCTCCCCAGGTGGCGCGCAGCAGCCAGCGACGCAGGACTGGGGCTCCTGCTCCTGTGGGAGTCTCGGCTTCCTTTCAGGCAGGATTTTCTCAGCAAATAAATGTCTCAAGATACTTGTGGACAACATATTTTTATCTAAAAGATGTAATGCTATTAATGCTCACAAACGAATCTTCTTAGGTTGGAAACTATCATCCTTATAGAGAAGGGAGAAAATACTAGGAATTAGAAATTCAGCATTAACATCGTGTCCAGTGATCCTTTAAAGGACAAAGAGGATGGGGAAGGATCATTGAGATAAGAATAATTCATTTTCCATTTTGAAATTATTAACAGCTATTATGTCATCATTTACAAAGGATTTACCTATATGGCATTTTCAAATACTTTTAGTGTTAAAAACACTCTTCTTTCTTTCAGAATAGAGGAAAAACACCTTTTTCCCCCTCAAGAGTGGAAGTAGGTTTTTTATAAAAACACAATCCTTTATCGAAATCTGTTATTTTAATGAAATGTAATATCCACAATATCTATGTCTTTGCGATTCCACATGACAATTGGCATATACCGTAGGATTCCCTGAACTAACACCTAGAATTGGAACAATGATTGGAAGAAATACAGTAAAAACCACTGGCTTAATCTTTAAGCTAGACTGGTCCCTTTATGGGGTAGCCCCCCAAATCCACATTTTGAGAAAACTTGGTACAAACCATCATAGGTATGTGAAGTGGTGTTTTTGGACAGACTATTTTATAAACAAAAATGGCACTAATTGTCTCATACCTTTCTGACTACTAATAAAGTTGGGTCCTTATTCCGTGATGTATTTCAGCCCTTCATAAATCTTTCAGGCGTGTCCTTTTTCCATTCATCAACTCTCATCTTCTTAATCTATGCGAATTCTTCATACATGAAAACTATAATTCTTTTACACGTTTGTTCTATATACCTAGTTTGGAGCTTAATTTAAATTGTGATAACCACACTTTTTAATGCTCATAACCATGCTGAGCAGGCAATTTTACAAGGGCCGTAGCACCACCGCCGCTGAGGGGAGTCTACGGCGTATGCGAGAAGAGGGCTCAAGGCCACTTCCTCTCCCCCTGGCTCCTCTGCCCTGACACCCTGGTCTTACTTCCCTTCTTACTGCACCTGAGAAAGCCCCGGGAGAAGTTCAGGAGCGGTGCTAGCTGTGAAGTCATCCTTCCTCTCTCATCATTGCATTCGTGCCTCCTCCCCCCCCCTGCCAGCTACGCACACCTCACTCCTGCCCTGGACTGTTCGCTGTTTTCTCCGCTCCCACGGTGTTGTCACGATCCTGCGGCTTTGCTCTTGGATTCCTTCCTGAATTATTTACACAGTCCAGGTAACATTATTTCCTTTCACAACTTCAACTACTCCCTCTGTATTCACAGCTCTTAAATTTACATCTCCATCTCCACTTAAGTTTCTCACCTTCAGGTTTTAGTTCTCAGGTGACTATTAGATATCTCCACATGGATGTTCTATCTGTATCACAAACATCTCGTGTTTTAAGCCACATCTGGGTTCTACCCATCCTCCTTAATCTAAGACTCCAGTATGTCCCACCTCATTAACCAATCAATCAGTAAGCGATAAATCTAGAAGTTATCTTCAACCCTTCTTTCTCATGCTCCACGCTTGACGTGTTGCCTCTTGTGTCCACCTCTAAAAATGTCTCCAGATTTCCCTGGTTTGGATTCCCATCACTCCATAACTAATGCAAGCGTGCCTCCTCCTGCATCCTTCTGAATCGTTCTTAATCACAGCATTATTATCTTTCCAGAATACACATCTGGGTATGTTATTCCTACTTCTCAAACACTGAATGGTTCTCACTGCCTGTGAGACGGAGCCCAGCCCCGTGGGCATGGAGTCCAAGGTCTCCCACGACCCACACTGCTCACTCCTGGGCTCCCAAGCCGCATGACCGCTCACTAGTCCCCATGTAAGGCACGTTATTTTTCCTGCATCCAAATCTTTGCTCACATCATTTCATGGCCTAGTTTTAACCAACCTCTCACTCAATTCAATGCCACCACATCTGTGAAGGCTTTAACCGCCCCCCTCCCCTCTCAGGACTTCATATTATACAACCTGAGTTGATAAAAATGAAAAATACATTGCAAGACAAAAGACGCCATAAGCACTGTCAAGAACAGATAAATCTTGAATGTATATTTGAAAGTTAGACCACAGTAAAATGTTAACATTTATACAATAATATACAAAAACTTGTGGATTTACATGAAAAGTACAAAAAAAACCCAATAAATTGAAAAAGAATATAAAGAGAAAATTTACAAAATCAAATCCAAAACCCCAGCAATTATATTAAAAGATTGTCGGGTTCAGCAATAGTTAAAGAATGCCAATGAAAATAGTGATTTACTCCTAGTCTGACTGGCATAAAATTTAAAAGAAAGACAACTAATGTTTTGATTGGGGGACCTACAGCAGAAGGTGCCTGAGTGACGGGGCACTTCGTGTGGCTCATCTGCAGTGTGACTCCTCCTGTCCCCAAATTCTGTGGAACCTGCCAGGACCCTGGAGATGTCCGCCTTTTTAAGATCGACACTTTCCACTCAATTACATACTTATAAGATTAATCTTTTTCTTCTATTCGTTATCCATACCCCTTCACTTAAATTCAGGAAGGGGTTTACTACGAGCCACCTTTGACCAGAAAACGTGTTTGAGGTGCTCTACTAGAAGCTGCCTTGAAACACGGAAGGGAACGCACGCGATGCAGCCTATCCGCGCAGTCATTTCCTCACGAGGATGCTGCAAACAAACATCTTGCAAGGTGTGTGGGAGACGTCTGGAACCTGCACGCAGGCACACGTTTTCTGTGGCTTGGTTGGTTTTAAACTCTGCACCACCATTCGATTGCTAAGATAAGAGGAAGGAGTTTGCTGACGCTGATCTAGATGGAATCAAGTTGCTGGACTTAAAGTCGCAGATGTTTCTTGTTGGCTTTGAAATATATAAACAGTCACATGAACAGCTACTGCAAGCATTATCCAGACCATCAGAAAGCAAACAAGTTAAATTAAAAGCACATAAACACAGGGCTTTAAACAAAAACACTAATTGTCCAAATGGTTAAAATCCTGTGCCCTGGGATACAGCAATCCTTTTTTGCTTTCTGCTTGTCCAGCCTCTATTCCTCCTCAGAGACACAGTAGCCTGTGCATTAACACGTAAGCTGATCTGGAACAGTTCAAAGGCTTCAACTTGTCAGTAGAGATGTTTTCTTCATAGGCCAGGGGAAAATTCCCAACTTAGTTAATCCACCAATTTTAATAATCTGATGCTCCCTATCAGAAAGCTACATGACACGAACATGTGACAGGATGCCAGTGTGGATGTCTGTCTTAATAGGACCACTTACACTCCATGTGAAAGCACAGTGCTCGGAAGGGGCTCCAGTGGACCTCGGCAAGAGATCACACCCAGAAGTATCGGCAGAACACGGCAAGACAGAATGTCAGATTTCGTACTCGGCAGACATCTACAGCAACTGATGCTTTGTAGTCAAAAGCTGTTAAATCACCTGCGAAGGTTACTGGCAGCCTTGAATGTTTTCCTCATTGTTTATTTAGTTCCAAAAGCTCTTCGTCTTTGTGCTGATTGCCCTAACTGACAGCACAGGAAATCTGGACTTTGTAAACAGGTCCCTGGCTCTATTAAATTACAGGTCGCAGGTCTGTAATCAACCTGTAGGGCTGGATGCACAGGGAAATCCTTGCCTTGCAGAACAAAGGAGCTTAACACCAGTGCAATAAATATCATAAAGAAGACGGAGTTGGAAGCGGAGCACAGGGACACACATAAACTCATCCCTTGAAAAGATGATCTTAATGCGACAGAACAAGTACACTGTTTTAGTGATCAGGAAACAGTTAATGATTGCAGGATTATTCCTGACTACAAAAGGGACACCTGACATTTGAGGTCAGCTAATCCGGAATGAGAAAAAGAGCTACTCTATTTCTATAAAATCCAGCCTGAAACATACAAAATTCAGTAGCAGCTGCCTTTGTAAAAATAGCATAAACTGAAATTACTAGGACCAGTTTATATATTTATGTGGCAAATATTTTAAATGTAGTTGTTAATTAAAATACATAAATAAAAAGAGAAAGCTCCTACATTAGTGGAATGGGAGCCAATAATTGGCATAAAGAGAAACCTTTGTATCATCACCACCTAGTTCATCTTTGTCTGCGGACACTAAATATGATAACGTACAGTAGGAAAGGAAACCTTACCAAGGACTTCAAAATGCATTAGTATCAGGCATCATTTCTTGTCTGAACATTACGTGTTAAAACAGATAGCATATGTTATCACATTATCATGCCCCAAAGACCTCCTTTTGTAGGCTGAAATTAGAAAATCAAGGCTTCATTAGTATACTCATTGATGTTGATCATTTTAAGCTATTTTTGAATATTAAGATTTGATCTATAGAGAAATGTTGGTGTCTATTTTTTCCCTAGACCTATTACAGAAAGTGTGAATTATAATTTAATAAAATTATAAAAGTAAACAAAAAGTACTTTCAATGAATGTTTCCTTTATTCCTACTATTTTTTATTCCAAAAGCTCAAATAGAAGTAGAGCTTCTATTAAACAATGTATGTTTTTATGAATGACCTTCAATCATCAGTAAATATAATTATCACTGACAAATTCTTTTCAGAGCTACTTGGCTACAAGACGCATCTTCCATAAGATAACATATGCTTAGATAACTCTAAATCAAACAATTCAAATATACATACTATAGAATATTTAAATGCTAACCACAACATATGAGCTACTGCACAGTTCTCACAGAGCAAAGAGCTACCACACATGCCAATGCTGTGCTATAATCAGACTCACGTGGGTAATATATCGTCATAATTCTGCTTCAATTAAAAGCATATTTCAGCAGAAGCCCAGGATGTCGGCTCTATGCATTTTAATAACGCCAGCCTACAACTCTGCTTGTGCTAAATGTATATTACTCAAATGGATTCAGAGTTACGCTTTACATAAATAAAGACTGAGCATATTAAGACAAAATCCTACATAGCCCAAGTATGTATTAATGGGTACAGTCCCAGAATCTGCTGGCGATTCTACACATTGTGCATAAAAACTAGTAAATCGACATCATCTAAGATTTTACTAATATTTCCACTTGAAAGTATTTTTCATTCCTGTCCTCCCAAAGACAGAGCAAAGCAGAAGCTGAGGAGAAGACAGACTCCTCTGTCTTCAGAGCTCTAAATTTCACTACGTACGGTATATACATAGGATACACCTTGGGAATTATTAAGGTCATAATGCTTTATACTTAAAGTGATAATATAAGTAATGTATAGCTTTTATTGCATAAAGAACTGTGACAGTCCTAAATTAGTGTCTTCTCATGCCCCACCCCCAACTTCCATGTAGGGTATTAGAACATTTTTAGAATAAAGGAAATAATCTACTTCATCATCGGTAGTTTTCACTATGGAGGTTGTAGTGAATGTTACCGAAAGGCATAAATATAGCTTCTGTAAATTCTAACACCTCAAAGTGAGACAGTTTCATATTTAGCATGATTAACATAATCAGGTAAAGATGCCTAGGGTAATCTGATACTTGGGAAAAAAGCGACATGTCATTAGAGCCATCTTCAAACGAATAGCAAATTAAACTATGACAATGCCATTATTTGAAAATCCTCTTGCTTTCATTTCTTTTAACTCTTTATTACTAAGATTTATATGGGTATTAATATTTTTCAAAACTAAAGGTTGAAACCTTGATGCTTACAACAAGATGTGATTAAAGAACCGTATGGCAAAGCTTTAAGTGGCAGAAAATCGGAGGGCAGAATAACTGTGAAGTCAGCTGTTTGAGGCCAATCATCTGCTTCACAGGATACAGAGGATTCAAGGCGTGGAGGTGTAATTCCCTCTTACATTTGTACAGTTAAAGTTTACAAGTCTTTTCATAATAGCTATCAGAATATACATCTGAACACTTATATATACTATGATGAGTTAATTCAACTGCCATATGTTACAGGTTGAACCATGCCCCTCAAAAACTCGTATGTTGAAGTCCTAACCCCCAGCACCTCAGAAAATGAACTTATTTGGGAATAGAGTCATTGTAGATACAATTAGCTAAGATAAAGTCATACCAGAGTGTGGTAGTCCCTTAATTCAGTATGACTGGTGTCTTTATAAAAGGAGAGTTTGGACAGAGACAGACACACAGGAAAAAGGTCACATGAGACTGAAGTTTTACTGCCACAATTCAAGAGACTACCAGAAGCAGAGGGGCCTGGAACAGTTCCATTTCTAGTGACTTCCAAGGAAGCATAGCCCTACCAAGACCTGGATCTTGGACTTCTGGCCTCTAGAACTGTGAGACAATACATTTCTGTTGTTTCGGTCCCTTAGTTTGTAGTACTTTGTTATGGTGGCCCTAGCAAACCAATACACTGTATGTGTTTCAGTTATTACTATTACTTTTATAATATTAGCAATATCTAATAAATATTATGAAACTGGAGATGTGCAAAGGGATACTCTGTCATTGATGTTTGTCTCCATGGTGTGTCCTTCAGTCGCCTCTGACAGCCCTGCTTTTATGGAACCGCGTGTCGGCCTGGTACCAGCAGCCTATGTGCACAGACATCAGTCAAAAAAACTTTAGAAAACCCGCTGCTAGTTACTCAAACACTGCTATTTATCATGTATATGTCATACAGTCTCTCATGAGTTCCCTAAATTATGTTTGATGGCTGAAGTAAAATCACAGCACTGTCTAATGTGGTTCTCAATGCATATAGTTATTACATATGATTATATTACAAATGAGAGACGGTAAAGCATAGTAAATGGATGTAAAGTTTTCACAGTTCACTCAAACTGGTAAAATGTTGACACCAATAGACTATGATAAGTCATGTACATATAATGTTTATACACACACGCACACACACATATATATATATAAAATCCTAGAATAATCACTGGAAAAGCTATAAGAAATGATACACTCAAAAATCAAAACTGAATTCTAAAAATGTTCAAGTAAACTATAAGAAGGCAGGAAAAAGAAAACTGAGAAATGAAAAACAGAGAGAACAAACAGAAACAAAAGATAAAACAGCAGACTTAAGTCTTACCATAGCCATAACTACATTAAATGTAAGTGGTCAAACCTATCAACTATTAATAAAAGACAGAGATTGGCAAAGCGGATTTAAAAGAAATATGGTCCAATTATACACTTCATATAAGAGGTTCATTTTAAATATAATGATATTTGTAGGTTGAAAGTAAAAGGATAAGAAAATGTATATCATACCTACATTAATTTTCAAAAGACAGGATTGGCTATATCATCATCAAATAAATCAGACTTCAATGCAAACGAAATCACTAGGGACAGAAATGATATTACATAAAAATAAACGATCAATCCACTGAGAAGACATGTCAGTTTTAAATGTGGATACACCAAGCGACGGCGTTGTAAAATAAGTGAACCAAGGAGAGATCGGGAACGCGCTCAGGCAGTGGCAACTGGCCAGATCGAGAAGCCGCGAGCAGATGAGACGTGCCTGGGTAAAGGAGGTGGCGAGAGAAACGGAGGATGAAAGGTGGAGCCGAAGTCTCTGGCTCCAACATGTGGCGATGACGGCTGAAAGGAGATAGGAAACTCAGGAGGAGAAGCAAGAGCAGATTTAAGGGCAGGGGAGAGAGGGGAGCGTCTCCCGTACGCGACACGACACACGCTCTCGCACGCTTCCTGTCTGGGGAGGCTGGGGCGCTGGCTGGGTATGTTGGCTCCGGTCACAGACGTCGGCACGGCAGATGGCACCAGAGTGAGAAGTGGAGCAGAGGGGGAAGAAGTAATCACAACGGTGAGAAGGTGGGGAAGGAAGAGAGGCGAGTGAAGAAGACCAGGAAGAGTTAAAAGGGAAGGACGACAGGGAAAACATGGTCTCTCACCCAAATAAGTAAACGACATTCAATCAAAACCGTCAATAAAAAATGTCTGATTGAAGAATAAATGCATTCTCTTTATCCTGAGGTCCCACTGTGGACAGGAGACCACCCACGACAAGCCGCCTGGCCTGGGGAGGCTCCGCACAGGTGCACAGGTCAGGGTCTCCCGCAGCCTTCCGGCCACAGATGCGGACACCTGGCGACCTGGCCAGGGAGACCCGTTCCTGCCCCCCAGGCAGCCCCAGCAGAGTCGAGGGGAGCTCTAGCAGCCTCGGATCAACCAAGGAGATGGAAAAAACACTGCCAAAGCACAGAAAATGAAACCACCACTAGAAGCACAGCCTACAAAATTAGGCTGAGGTCCACATGCTGAATCTAAACAGGGCAACTGCCTACTAAAATAAAAAAATCTAAATATGACCTAGAGCCTGCTAATATAATAGACAGAATGTCCTGGATACAATAAAAATCACTTGTTATACAAGAACCAGGAAAATCACAACACGAATGAGAAAAGACAACTGTCTGATGCCAACACCAGGATGAATCAGATGTTGGAATAATCTGACAAGGATTTTAAAGCAGGAATCATAAAAATGCTTTCACCATAAATTATAAATTCTCCTGAAACAAATGGAAAACTAGTAAATCTCGGCAAAGAGATAGAAGTTACAAAAAAGAAGCAAATGGAAATTACAGAACTAAAAAATACAATAAAAACATTTAAAAACTCACTGGTTGGGCTCAGTAACAGAGTGGCGACGACAGAGGATGCCATCCGCCAACGTGAGGAGAGAGGAGAGTTTCCCGATCCGGTGGCAGAGAGGAACAGGCGGGAAAGGGACGGACGGAGCCTGCGGGGCCGGCGGACGGCAGCGAAGCCTCCCCACGCACCCTGGGAGCAGCGACGAGAGGAGAACAGGTGGCGGAGTGAAACAGTATTTAAGGATGTGAGGGCCTCGAGCTTCCCGAATGTGGTAAAAGACAGAAACCTACAGATCCAGAGGCTGAGAGAACCTGAAGGAGCAAGACGCAAAGACTCCACGCGAAGGCGCACCAAACCTCAGGAACCCAGGAGGAACGAGGAGTTGCCCGCGGGAGCGCCAGCTCCAACCGAAGCAGATTTCGCCCCGACACCGCACGGGCAGGCGAAGAGGCGCAGTGTTTACAACGGCTAAAAGGAAAGAATGGTTAGCCGAGAATTCTGTACCAATGTTTCCACATAAAGCAAAACAAAACGAGTTTATTGCTAGCAGACTTACTCTAAAATTTTGGTTAAAGGAAGTTTTTCAAACAAAAGAGTGAATCGCGGATCACCAGGAAGGGAAAAAGAACAAGGGCAGAGCAGAAATATGGCCCCTACCATGCTCCTCACAAGTCCACACCGGACGGCTGAAACCGAAGCCACATTCGAGACAATGATATGTAAGAGCTGGGAGGGGAGGGACCTCGATGGAAGAGAGCTTTCTGCACCCCACTCAGCGACTATGATCTGGGTAGACTGGGAGAGGTCACATATGTATACAGCACTATCTCAAGCAACCACTAAAAACTACACACAGAGACACACTCAAAACCACCACCCCAGCCTTTGGGACCCCCGTGTAATATCTAAAACATACAGGAGTCTTGTGGATCACTGATGCCCATGACTTGCTCCTCAAATCACCAGAATCACCTCTTCCCGTCTCTTAGATAATTTAAGGGCAGTGTTAGGACCAAGCAAAACAAAACAGAACAAAACAAGCTAACAAAAAACTCCACACCCGATTGAACAAATGTAGCAGTAGAACATCTGGGAATACAATTAAATGTGAGGCAAGAGAAGAACTAGGCTGGCGCTCAGACAAGGTTCTAGAGTACACTGGAAACAACACCAGGCTAAGAACCTGGATCCAGGAAATCTGAGCTTTAATCCTCCTAGTGCCAATTCTAAGAAAAAACATGCCAATCGCTTCCTAACTTGTGTCTCTTCTCTTTAGCAAAACATTGAGCTACATTATTTTAAGATGGCTTTCACTTCTAAAACAGTTCTCTTTGGTGTGCCTTGACTTGCCGGTGGAGGTAAATCGGGGGGAGTCAGATGGGGATGAGTGTGCACGCACGGACTCGCTGACCCGCCTGGGGTGTGCTCTCTTTGGAAATAGAACAGAGGTAAGGGAGCAGATGGTGATGACCAAAGAGGCAAGACAGGAAGAAGAAAGACCCATGTCTCTGTACTGTAACTCACGGTCAGAAACAAGAGGCAATTTTTAAGTGCTAAAACTACAACTGAAAAAGATTATTTAAACAATGGAGGCAATGATACTGATGCTAACATGGCCACTGACGATAACTTAAACTGTGGATAGCATTTAGAATTTTGAATACCCTTTACTCAAATTTTTAAAATGGAAGGCATTTTTAAGGGAGATTTATACATTATTAGAGATGTCTTTAAAATGTGAGACTACATGCACAATCTAAGACCCAAAATAAAGAGGTTCTCTCTGCAGCTATGGAAATCACAAATCCATTCTGATTCTTCAGGTAGGCCCTGAATTCCAGCAGACATCAACCCCCCAATGATTCTGATATCGGCAGTCTGTGCAATACACTTTGAGAAACATTGGCTATAAATAAGAATCCTATGGATCAAAAAGCAAGAAAATATTAACCTTCAGCAGTTGTTTGTAGCATGCAAACTAAATTATATGTACGTAATAAAAGTCAACACCAAAATATTTAAAACCAGGAAACGAAAAGGAAAAAAAAAACAAAAGAAAAGCAATTTACAAGTTTGGTCATAAAACATTGGTTCAAAAGAACTAAAAATAACAGAAGATAGGTTGTTGAATAGAACATATCAGATGGTACAATTGCAAGATTGTCTTACTTGACAAAATAAGATAGATTATTTTTCATTTTATTTTACATAGAAGAAATTCCAAGGTTGGAAACAAAAAAAAGTGCTTTTGAGTCTATCATCAGATTTTTTTTTTCATTCATTTTCTTAGTGTTTTCATTGCAAGCCGTCTCAAATCCTATTTGGAACCTGGGAGGGTATAAAACGGATGTATCTAAGATAAGACAAAAGGTAAGGTGGAGAGATACGTGTGCAACCGTGTGCTGCTGTCTACCTCTGTGACATGGTCCTGCACAAGGACTGGGACTTCAGTCCTTAGTACGTACGTGGTCACACTCTAAACTACCATGTCCCATCCGTTGGGGGCCAGGGGTCCGTGTACACACATTACAATGGGAGTTAGAGATGAAAGTCTGCTTTGCAATTACCCTGCCTGCTATTCTTACACTTACTGCTTGCCCGGCTGGGTTCCACATGGTAGGTGTATGCAGTCAATAAAAGTTTCAGGTACTGACAAGTTTGACCATGGCTGGAAAAGATGTTCTTCTTCCCCCAGAGGGCGCCACCAATATTTCTGTTCATTTAAGGTCAAGAGGCAGCTGTATGTGCAGCCTTTGGCAGAGATCGCTTCTATAAGTTGCAACCCAAATTCAACTAGGAAGCGGACATTTTGCTAATATGTTTACAAACATCGAATTTTCCATGAAAAGATGAAAGAATTTTTGCAACTTTTTTTTAACATATATTAAATTCTCCAGTGAAAAATTTGCAAAGTGTGGCAAAATGTAACTATTCTAAAGCCATTAAAACATAAGCCACCCGAAATTTAAAATATTAAGTAACATAATACTGCTTTATAATGTGAATTGTTTTAAAAGCTGAATATAAAAACCAATATAGAAGAATTTTCTATCAATTAGCATTTCCTTTTCTTAACAAATTCTAAGATTGCTGCATAAATGAGGAGATTTTGCTGTAAAATTTCGGTCCACTAAACTGCAGAAAACTGAGAGTACTTTTAGATGTTTTGTAATATGTAAAAAAAAAAAAATCTCCTTTTTAAAAACAATTGAGCAGTTCCTAACAATTATATCAGGGTTTGGCCAAGAAAGATAACAAAAGCATAAGAATTACTAACATGACGGATAGTTTGAAAATGTTACTACCCAGTAAGCAAACAGGCCCAGAGAATTCTACCAAATGGAATGTCTATGCCTTAAATTGTGTGAGTAATCACGTCCAAAGTGATAAATGAATTATCACCCAGGACAATACAGTGCTGGCTTTCACTTTTACCCATATCACAAAGAATGTGAAAAGCCAGATATGGAGTGAATTACTTAATTTTTTGCATATTAGCATTCTGTGGTGTCGGACAGTGATCAAGGTTTCGTAAACTAAATCACTATCTGTTTCAGGAACTCTTCTAATGAACAGGATATTCAAAAGCAAACTCCAAGGGTTTGTTATAGTGCTTGGAAATGTTCCATTCAAGGCAAGAAAAAAAAAAAAGGGCTGAATGTTAGTTAATGGAAATGAAAGAAAAATTAGAGTTAAAGAAAGGTGGCTGAATTTTACGAAGAAATCAGAGAGAAACTATGGCTGCTCGGAGGATTCCACGTGGCTGCAGGAAGAAAGCGCCTCCGTGGTACCAAGACCGCATTAACCATCAGAGCAGGCTGAACCACTTTGCGCAGAAGGACACGCCCTTGTTCTTCAGGTGAGTAAAATTTCTAGCCAGGAACATAAATACTACTAAGATTCATTCACCAATTTATTAATTCACTCGACAAACCACTCAGCCAAGCAGCAGGCCTTCATAGAGTTTACAGGAGAGATGAATAGCTCAACAGGCAACGTCAACTGAGTGTGCTGAGTGCTGCCAAGGGGTCCACAAAGGGTTCCAGAAAAGTGTCTGGCCCACACCAGACATTCCCTGGATGAGTCATGGACGGATGCAGGCCCTTCCAGAATCAGGTAGGCTCGGTTTCCCAGTGGTGGGGGAAGGAAGAGGGTGTAGTGGGAGCAGGCCCAGACCCGAGAAGGGAGACAGTTAGGGGCGGGCTTGGCACATTTGGTGTGCGCCAGCAGTTCAAGAGGGCTGAGCTCATGACGTGAGAAGGGATGAGGAGTGATGAGCTGGAGAGCAGCAGGGGTCAGTTCTGGAGGGGCCGACCTCTGTCTACACTCGCAGGAAACATGCAGATATTGTCTAACATGGGCTGGACACCGTTCCAGACACTGGATCTTCAGTGCTGGATGAGACAGACGAGGTACCGGGTCCCATAGAAATCATGTATATATCTGACAGATGTTAAATTAGAGAGAGTGTGCCAAATGACATTGTATTATGCATTCTTCTGGACCGTTGTAAAGACATTTACAGTTTAAGTATCAAAACAGCAAAAACCAACAAGGGGAATTTTCCATGCTTAGAAAATTTGCCCCAGAAAGTTTTTGTGTTGCTTCCTGTCAATGGTATGAAACGTTCCTGATGCATAGGCTACAGGTAGTAACGAGAAAAACACATCACTGATACCATGTCAAAGGCAAAGAATAAAGAAAATATAAAACAAGGATCATTATTAAATTCTTCTTTGAATGAACAATGAAAATAAAACATCACTAAAGGAAATGGCTTTCTATGCTCTGATGAAAACTAATTTTGATCAGATACGTAACCTAATGAACCTATTTTCCAGCTGTGTTACCTTTCTCTGTCCAAAGTGAACTGCTGCTACTGCCGCGCGTCATGAGAAAAGGTACTCGTCGTGCAAGTTAGGATCTGACCAGAAGCAAGAAGAGGTAGCAAGAGAACACAAGCAGTGGGTAGGCAAATAATTCTGATTTCTGAGATTGGTAAATCTATTTTTCAAAATCCAACTAAAACCCAGAGAGAATTCACTCTATTGCAATTTTCTGGGCACTTCATAAACTTTTGTTGTCGCATTTACCACTTTTTCCCCCTGGTGCAGTGGGCAGGAGCACAAACGTGAGAGCTAGCCAGCCGGGATCCCTGCGGTTACTCCCTAACTGTGACCCTGGGCAAGTGACCTCAACTCCCGATGCCTGTTTCCCACCTGCAATACGGAGACAGTGAAGTACCTCTGGCAAGGAGTTTTTGTGAGGAAAAACAGAGTACGATAAAGGCAGAGTTAAAAAGTTAATAAATGTAAAGCACTTAAAAGGCGCCCCGCCTACAGAAAGGCATCGTGACTAGAGCAGGTGCAGGGAGAAAAGCAGCACTTACTAGGCGTCTCTGAGCACCTCTCCACCCACACTCTGCAGGTATTACCTCATTTAATTCCACAATAATCCTGTAATAAAGAGGCACTATTACCTTACTTTAGGATTTCAAATACCAGAGAAAAACCATTGATCTTCAATTATACAAAAACAGAGAATAATCAAACCATTAGAACATGGAATGTAAGCACTTGCGATATGAGTAATTGGCTAAATGTTATATAAACACATACTAGGCTCAGGCCCTGCACTTTGCACAAAGAAGCTAGATGCAAACGTCCACCAGAATACCGATTCCTTTCAACAATACCCTAACAGATACGATGACGATTTGGGGTCATTAAGCTATCTTAAATGTCACCATGTCTGTGACTTTAATCATTTTTCTCTTATGGAGAAGCCTCAAATCCTAAAAATTTCACCTGCGCTTTCAAGTTTCACTTTATGTATCAAATGATAGATAATTTATCAGGTTTGTGTTTAAACCTGGGAATTACAAATTGTGTTGAAATCAAGCTAATTAAAGTGCAGCTTTGCTGGGAGGTCTTGCCTGGAAGGGTAACAAAGGGATTCCCAAGTGCATTCCATTCAGAGATGCCAAAATCGGCAGGTTTTCACCAAGTGGGCAGAGAAAATATTTCAAAGACGTACAGAAACACACCCCAAGGGGACAACAGGATGCTAAAAACGATCAACTTAGAATCCTTTCCAAAGGCATGATGGAGGCATACATGTTAAAAGGCAAAATTGTCCCAAAAAGTGGAGGCTTGGACGTTAGAGCTGGTAGGATTGAGAATGAGGAGCCAGCAGCCCATATCCAAACCCCACGTCATGGTAGAAAGGAAATGGTTTTGATCCTGCCTGGTCTTGAAGAACGATTATTACGATGATGATGGTGGCGGTGGTGGTGGTGGTGTAATTTAAAGTAGACAGGAATCTGTTTCAACCTTTTTATTTTCAGTTAAAAAAAAAAAAAGGCATTTGAGCCAAAAAGTAACTGGCTTTAAATATTAATAAAAACATATAACTGGGCTTACTTTTGCTTTGGATTCCAACTGGCAATAATTTTACTAAAATCCTGAATCTAGCACCTATATATGTATAAAGTGTTGCAATCTTGAACAGTTCTTTTGAAATTGAAAATATACTTGGGAGACAAAGTGTGAAATACAAATAATGTTACCCTATATTATTAAATATGCTGGGAGCTGGCAATCTGCTTGAAGTTACATAGAAAAGAAGAAAAATTAGACTTTTAAAAAGTAGGTTATATACAAACATTGTCAAGTCCTGGTCTCAGAGAATGTTTAGTAAGTAAAAGGTAATGATGAGGAACAAGGTAAATGCAGCATTTACCTAGATACTCAAAGCATCAAAGTGCCTAATAATTTCCATTTGAATATCCGCCTTTCCATTTGAATCCCGTCTGTACCACCTGTTGAGCCCTACAAACGTGGAAAGAGCTTTTGCGTGCAAATGGAGGTCACCTTCCTCCCTGAAGTTATGCACCACGTTACTCTTCTTCGCGCTAAACTAGGACGGACCACACGCCTTTGCCAGAATGTTTGCGGTCAGGCCCTGCTGTATATGCCAAAATCGGTGCAGAAGACTTCTTGCTGGCTGTTTCTGTTCCTTCACTCCCTGCGCCCATGCTCACACAGCGCTGCGAGCAGGTCTCAGAGCCGCACTGAGAAACCAGACAGGCAAAGCTTGCTCACGTCCGAAAGCCTTTTGCTCACTCATGCCTCTGCCTGGATAGTTTCCGTCCCGCGTCCTCGCCCGGCTAGCACGGCACACTCCACATAGCTCCGATGTTCCCTCCTCCGAGAGGCTCCCTGTGAGGAGGCAACTCGAAGTAACTTCTCTGGAACTCTCCAAACTCAAATCCAGAGTTCTTGCCCTAGAATACTTACTATTGCTTTAAACTAGCTCGCTTATTCATTTGTTTTTTTCTGACATTCCTAACCCACATTCACACACAATAAATGATGATGACAATGACAGTGTGTCCCTTTGGTGATGTTTCCCACTGTTGGATACCAGGCACTTGTATCATTTGCATATATTAACAGAATAAGGACCTTAGGAAATAACGAATGAATGAATGAGTGAATGAGTACTCAACGAAGTCCACGGTCTACTCAGTGAAGACAGATACAGTTTTACAGTGTGAGACATGTGCTCTCACTTCTCCAAACTAGGGAGAAGCTGACAGATACTATTTAAGAGGTTCACAGAAGGCTTCAAAAAACCAGTAATGGCTTGAGCTCATCTTGAAATGTGTTCTTCCTACCTTCAAGAAAGGGGAGGTGGGAGGTGCTCTAAACTCCTCATATAAAAACAATGAATAAGCTTTTTCCTTCCAAAGTACTCTTATCATGAAAGTCGCCATTTGTTTAGTGCCCAGTATATGCTAGAAATGGAGCTCCACGTACATGATCTCATTCAATCCGCAGATCTGTACCATCATACACATTCTATGGAAAGAAAACAGCCTCAGAGAGTTTAAGGGCCCTGCCCAGTTCCTAAAAGAGCTCCCATTATGGCACTATCTACCTTCCTCCCATAAGAGAACTCACCTTCAAATTATTCTGTAAATAAAATAGGAACTGTCAATGCTGACATCCAGGGAATTCGCTAATTAGATACTTACTACATAAATATCTTTATGTTTACAAAAACTGACATTTTCAAGTTCCTAATGTCTCCTA
Organism: Avahi laniger; assembly: GCA_963575035.1. Lineage (NCBI taxonomy): Eukaryota > Metazoa > Chordata > Mammalia > Primates > Indriidae > Avahi > Avahi laniger. Next base: position 59,153 of record CAUYSK010088750.1, on the reverse strand, counting down.
AGAATAACAGATTGCAACCCTCTCCTGTTCATTCCTCAGAACAATTTCAAAATTCAATCCCTCATCTAGGATGCTCCATTAGGAAGATAGCAGAGAGAAGACGGTGAACCGTTCCAAGAAACTGTGAGTTAACATGATCAATGCGGCACCCCCCAAGTAAGCTGGCCACGTGTAAGGAAACCTGTCACGGGCTGACCCACAGCTGAGGGACACGGGAGACACGGCCTGACTGTGCTGGCAGTTCAAAGCTGTGGACAAGACATCTACGCCACCTGGCATTCAGAGGAGAAAATCTCCAGTAACGCTCAGGTAAGAGGCAGGCTGGAGACCGCGTCCAGCACACTGCGCACCGCGCGAGGCTGAAAGCCGGCGGGGCTGAGGCCTCCGGCTACCACGGCTGCAGACTGTTCCTAAATTCCACTCGGTTACTCTGCTCTGGCTATAAACTCAGTAAAGCAACATTCCCATTATGATGTGGCTTCACAAGTGCTTCTCTACAGGAAAATGTGTTGATTCCTGACGAGTACTCCAGCCTGCTTGGCAGTAACATTTCTCAATTTAAAAGAAAAACAGTCTGATTTATGTAATTATCTCCCAAAATTTAGTGATTTTGACCTTGTCAGATTAACCCTGGTTATGGATAAAGTCATGTGTGAAGAACTGCAACCCGAAGACCAGTCCTGAGAACCCGATGAGCTCAGGGCCTCCGGCCATCCTGCCTTGGAACCCCCAGAAAGGAACACTGTCTCCACCCCACAATCCCTGCCTTCCCATGACACATTCCTTCCTGCCTTCCCATCAATGGCTCGAAACATCTCCTCCATTAAACCCCCCAGACTAAATCACCTGTCCTCGATAATCACGTCACAACCGCATCCGCTGTGCCTAGCCTTTATCTCTCCATCGGCTACAGCCAATAACGCAGTGCTCACTGCGCATCGCTCAGGACGGGAAGAGTACGGTCGTGGCATCCACAGCGTGTACATCCCAGTGGAAAGACGGTAAAGCAGCTAATGAATCTTATAGAGACAACCACTGTCATATTTTGTTTTAGAAACAAAATGAATACATTTTGAGGAAGGAGGCTGGGGAGAGTCTAGCTCACAAAGCTCCATATAAACCAGAACGGAATGGCGGCCCAGACCTTTGCCATCGCCTTGGGACGGACGGCGGGTAAAGCGCAGCGTGTGTGTTGTTAGCGCACGTGGGACACACTGAGTTTGGGTGTGGTCCCCACACCGGGGCACCGAAGATAAGCTGAGGATGCCAGGAGTGCGGGGCAGGGCCTGGGAACTGGCCGCGCGGAGAAGTGGGAATGCGGCACTGGCGAGAGGACGCTGGAATGTCATCGAGTTTGATAAACAGTGATCATCTACAACATATTAAACTCAGCGCTGAGGATCCATTTCTTGCCTTAAGTTTATATTTCTAGGAAAAAAGCAACTTTTCAAGTTGAATAAAAAATGGTGGCCACCTTGAAAAGAAATTAGATTTCTAATGTGGAGCTTCAGGGAAAAGAACTAGGAACAAAGGACGTTACGGGGAAGAGAGCTTTCTGGAATAGGAACAGCGTGGTGACTAAAAAGCAAGCCCCTGGCACGCGGCTTCCTGCGCGCGAGAGAGGCCGCGGCCGCCAGCCGCCGGGAGCTGCGCTGCGGCCTTGAGCCTGACCGACGCCTCTTCCGTGGCCTCACGAGCGTCGCACGTGTCATGAATAAGCCGACCCAAAACGCAGGGCCGACCTGACGTGACTCCAAGTGACTTCTCAGTCACCACCCCCTTGGTGAACAGAGTATTTGGAACATCATTTCTCTGCCAATTTTGCCAGTAGGACTAAACCTTTCCCCCTCCTTACCCAATACCCCACACGGCGGCTCTCACAAAGAACTCCACTGTCCTCGCAGTAAAGAAACGCGGGCGCACCGACGGACAGGGACGGGGCGCTGACCGGCGACATCCCGGGGCTGGCCCAGCACGGGCTGCAGAGCCCATCGGTGCCCTCCTCGCTTGTCTGACTCTCCCTCCATCTCCGCTTCCAGGCTCTAACTTCTCCCTCCACTTCAGCTATGTTCTCTGTCGAGTCTGGGCTGAACTCTTTCTCGGTTCCCAGGTCCCTCCTGCATTTGTCCCAGATTTACCCCACGCCCTCGGAATTAAACTGTTCTCTTCAATCCACGGGCCTCCCACCCCCCAGCTTCCCTAGATGTGCCTGTATGAAAATTTCCTTGGTTTCTCTTCGGTTGCTCTGGGCTTTCGTCCCCACAATTTCTGTAGCTGGCCTGGCCCTGAAGGACCGTAAACTGCTCCTCGGCATCACCCTCAGGGCTCCCGTCGCCTGCTGGAGTTAGTTCCCCCCTCCCTCACGGCTTCATAGACCCGTGGGGAGGTCCTCACCCCTGGACTGCTCCTCCACTGCCCCGTGGATGGCGGCTGCAGATGGCATGCCTGGCTGGTGACATCTAACAACACCTCAGGATCAGACTGAATGACAATACCTGGGGCTCCAGTCAGAGCGGATATATCCGGTGATATCTGTTCTTATTTTCCGCACCAAGAACATCATTTACTTCCTTTGCAAAGCACTGGGCTAGAATGGCCACTCTGAAAGGACGAAGGGGATGATGGCAATGAAGTCCGCAGGTGGCTGCAATAGGCCAAGGTAAGACATGCAGACAGACGATAGTTTAGGAATATCCTTTCCCCTGAGCACCAGCGTAACATGCCTGGAAGAAGCAACGTTAAGCCAAATACTGTCTATTACTGTGGATAGTGGTTTCATATCCTCATAATCTAAATTTTAAATATATAGATATGTGTGTATTTGTATTGATCTAAAAGCACTGACATCTAGTCCGGTATAATTTCACTCTCTAGTAACAAGAAAAATTTGAAATGATAAAATTAAGTTATCCAAGATACAAAAAAAATTTTTAAGACTAGTTTCAGTAACTAAAATAATAATAATTTTTGCATGGTTATAATTCCAGTCTTTCTTAAAGTACTGATGTCCTACTAAATGACAATGAAACCTTTTGTATTATTTTTTTCCTTTGCTTAATATTCTTTATTTTATATCCTAAGCAGAAGAAGAAGAGCTTAATATATCCGTATTGACATAATCATACAGCTATTAATGACATAGTTTCAGGATACATAACAACAATGGTATATAAAAGAGGTAGCAATAACACAAGTATCTATTTTGAAAATAATTACTAAGGAGTAACATTTTGTCTCTTTCTCCCGAATAACTGTTACTGTGTGAGTCGGTTTTTGAAATGATTTTAAGTGAGCCAACTGATCAAAAAAATGTTTTTCTGGTTTGCATTAAATGCTGAGATTGGCTCCTCTCTTTTTAGAAAGCATTCAATTTGTTTTAAATATTAAAATATTAACATTGGAAAAGTCAATAGGTATTAAGTCAACTAAATATCCATCTTCAGTGTGATGACTAGTAAAAATGTTAAAATATCTTCACGTGTATGCACACGTGTGCAGGTGTGCACTCCCATTGTGGCCTCGACCTTCCTCCCGACAAAGAGCAGCACGACCACAGTGCCTTAGACTGATCAGACTCCTCCCCGGTCGGGGAGCTCATGCAAAATAAACTTCCCATCTGTACAATGACATAAAAATAAGGGACTGACTGCATCTCGGTTGTAAAAGGTACTAATACACTCTGCTGTCCTATTCTTAGGAGAATTGAAATAAATCCTCTATATTTCTACATACAACTGTATTTGAAGCTTTTTAATTAAGTACAATCGTAGAAATCTAACCAGGGTTTACAAGCTCCTCTCCAGACAAAGCATAACGTTAGGGGTGTGGGGCACGGCACGCGGAGGGGAAGCTTCTCCGCAAGACAGTTGCATGGAGCTGGGGAGACGATCCCATCAGAAACTAAATATAACACAAGGGAAATAAGGACCCTGCAAGTTTTAAAAAATTCAGGTTAAGGAGACTGAGGATGTTTGCATGGAAGAGATGTCAGTGATACAACGTAACTAGACACTAGCGGCAGATATGTAATGCTGCCAAAATAAGGTGGAAAAAAGATACCCAAACCTACAGACTCAGGCTTTGGCTGCCTGTCCCAGAGCACTGATGGTCTCAGCTGCCACCGGAGGCAGTCGGCAAAGAAGATTTTTTTCAAAAAACAAATCAACATAGGGCTCCCCTCTTGCTCACAGTCCTCCAATGGCTTTGCTTCGGAGCCAGAAGAAAAATCTCCTCCTGCCCTCCTCCCGCCCGGAGGCCCTACCTGGTCTACCTCCTCTCGGCTCCCAGCCCGACCCGTGTTCCATGCCTCTCGCACCGCGCCAGCCCCTGCGGCCCGCCAGGAGCCCTCGGCCCTGCCAAGTCCAGTTCTGCCTCACGTGTTGCAAGTGCTGCTCCAGGCCTGCACAGCTGTTCCCAGCACAGGTTCACAGCTCTGGCCTTCGTCCGACCTCTGCTCTAACTCATTTCCTTACAACTTCGGGGGGAGATAGGATATGTCCATTATTTTGATTGTGGTGCTGGTTTCAAGGATTTATACTTATGTCAAAACATATCACATTGTACACTTTAAATATGTCAGTTTACTGTATGTTAGTGATAAAACTAATTTTTAAAAACATCATTTTCTTAGATTTTTTTCCCTAACCTTGTATGCACAACAGCCCAGCCCCTCCCAGCTTCCCCCCCTCTCATCCAGCTCTGGCTTTATTTTTCTTCCTGCCTCTCATCCCATCGTGGCATCACAATGTGCATTTATTAGTTTATCTGCTTATTATCTATCTCCCTCTTGAGGGCCAGACTCTGTCTCCAGGGTCCAGATAGTGGCTGCTCCCCAGAAAGCACTAGATAAGTATTTGGTAAATAACTGGGTGTGTGACTTTGGGCCAGTTCCTAAGCTCCCTGTGCCTGCCTCTCCATGAGCGGAACAGGGCGGTGCCGGGGCCAGCGGTTGGGACCGAAGAGATGATGGCGGGGTGGCAGGGACGCAGCACAGCGCCTGGCACAGGCCAAGTGTGAAACAGATATCAGCCACCAAACGTTCAGAGACGGGCGATTCACGAAGTCATCTAGTCCTTTCACTTTTAACAGTTAGGCACCGCTTTGCAATGACCAAGTGTTTCCTTTTCCCAGGCCTCCCAGGCACTGATCACTAACTGTTGTTGATGTTTCGTTAATAACAGGGGTATGGGTCTTACTTTTGAATAACAGAATCTGGGAAAACTCCTTAGAACATCTTTGCGGTTTTTCCAGCAGTACTTCATAGAACTGTGCCAGGGATCGTTATTTGGTGTGTATTTTTAAATTTCTAACTTCATGTTTTCATATGCTCTATTAAATATGATGAGGAAATACAGGTTTTTTTTTTTTTGGTCAGATCTTGTTCTGTACAGTTGTCCTATTCTCTATCTTTGGTGTTATCTATTAAAAATTCTAAAAATAATGCCCTTAGAAATTATTTTATTTTACTTTTCATTTAGAAAGGGAGCTTATTTCTGAGAATTAATAACCATAGAGAAAACATACTAAAATATGAATCAAAGTTAATGATTTAGATTAAAACTTATATATAAACTAAAGATAGTTAATATTGAAGATGAAATGAATCTGCGAATATGAAGCTCTATAACAGAGGAAATAAAAAAACTATTCACATAAAAATGCCACGTTTCAAGGTTTTTTTCTGGTAGTAATTCTGTGGAAACTGTGATGATGATCATGGAAGAAACAGCGAAGTACTGATACAAAGGCGTACAATCGATGAGAAGATAAAGCAGCGGAAGGGATCGTGTCAACAGCTAGCTTACTGAGAACTGCATACGGCACTATATTAACTGTTACGGAGTTTGTCAACTTTCTACAAGATCCCTGTTCAAAACTGCTGAGGAAAATCCACAGAGTGACAATATTGACTAAATCTGTCGAGCCGAGAAGCCGAGAACAGAGAGGGGAGAAAGCGAAGGGCTTGGCCCCATACCAAGGGCACCCCCGTCACTCCTGCCTTCACTGCGCATTGCCTTGCGGGGATTTCCGTTGTTTACAAGTAATCGGATCGGGGGACATGTTCCGCTGAAGCCTACTTCACACGTCTGTATCGTACAGAAAGAAGTAAAGTTTGGGAAATTGGGACCTTTGGAGATGTTGGGGAATCACAGCTGTTATGGTTGGAACAGAGGTTACTTAGACCCTGCGTGCTGCCCCGCTACTACAGGAAGGGAATCAGGGCTGTTGTTTTCTGCTACAATATTTATATATGTCCATTCCAGAATCAAGAAAAGAAAAAGAAGTTGCTTGTGAAGATATTAAAATCTGACTCACGGCAGCAAATTTTCAGTGTAGACAATCAATGCAGTCCCAGTAAAGGCAGTAGCAAAGGTCAAAACAAAATCATTAAAGAAGTTTCTAAAGCTTCTAGAAGCCTCATTAAAAACGATATCCTGTTAAAAGTATGAAAACCCTGGAGAGTCAGGTGAGAGAGCATGGAGTGTGTGCACTGGGAGTACTCCCATTAGCAAGAAAATGGGAGACCTCCCTGGGTTTAGAGAACTTAATTTCAAAGCTTCTTGCCACACAGCCAAGAGAGAGGCAAACAACTCCCGAAAGCAGCTCTCACGCAAACAAGCGCCATGCTCACATGGCAATTCTGCTGAACACTAAGGCAAACAAGACTTTTAGGTATCTGTAATGGTAGAGCAATTTTAAAAGTAACCCCGAAACCTTCTCCTTCCTTGGTTAAGAGGCATCAGCACCGAAAGAACACTTTTCTTCCCTCTCAGCCCTGCTGTGGCACAAGTTTTCATACTTTGATTAGTAAGACTTAAAAATGAGGTCTACACCATGTTTCAAGATGGCATGAATCTCTACGTGAGCATCAGAAAGGATGAAAATAATGCCCACCACTCGCTGAGGGCCGAGGCGGCACTGACGTCTCCACCTCGTTCAATGCCTCATTAGCTACTACTTCCAAGCACGTGAACAGCAAGGGCGGTACGTGGAATCAAGGAGATCACACTTAATTTGCTTTCTGGCAGCCATCTACAGAAGCCCTTAGATTAGCAGTGGGCATTCCCAGGATCACAATCCACTAATTCTTTCTGGGCACCACGGGATCCTGTAGAGGACTCCCCAGCACCTTCTCCTCCGTCGCCGGCGGCGCATCCTCATGGCCAGGCAGAGCTTCTCCCACTCATCTCACGCTCCGCCCCCAGCACTCTGCTACGGCTCCTGGGAAGCCAGCACCAGCCAGGAGAGTCATCTGGAGTCATCAGCCACCACCATAACCAGTGGGCGGTTACAAAAAAAAAAAAAGCAAAATAACCACCAAGTGTTTTTTTCTCTCTATAACATTCTAATTTTCTGAATTGACTTCAGTAGGAAATGGGCCATGTCAAACAGATTTAGCGTCCCTCCCCTCCCCCAGTGAGGAGTGTGCTCTGGGAACAATGCCCTTGCCACAACCCTCCTATTTCAGAGAGATGCTGACAGATGTCCAGGGGGCCGTGGATCAGCAGAGTCATATCACCCCTCAGCCCTCTCAGGGGTCTCTGATTCCCTGGAAAGTGTACGTAAACTTCTAGAAAAGTACTGATATTCTGGTAACAGGGATTTTGCTTTCCTCATGATCTCAAAGAGATGAACAAATGAAAACCATGAAAGATTAGCAGGAGATTAGGGTTATGATCTAGGATTATTTGTAGTTTCACGGGACTACAGTATATTAGCACAGGGAAGAAGCACCAAGCTCATCTACTGAAGTTCAGTCTTTTCATTTTACGCTCAAGGGAATTTAAGTACAGAGAGGTTAAGTGACTCCTACCAAGAACAACAGGACTGGATTCCAGATCTACCAGCTCAACACGCTTCTCACTTACCAATATGTCAGTGCTTTTTATACGTTTCCATTGGTTCGCTATAAATATTTAATTTTAAGTGTGCATTTGGCAGAGAAATGTACCTACTGAAAATATCAAAAATGGCTTCTCCTGTACTATTTCCAATTTTCTTGTCCTGTTTATTAGCCACATAATTCCATTTCTAGTTTTCTTCTACTTTTCTATCTGCTCTATAAATGGACAGGAAGGCTGACATTTGAGGTTCTATAGTTTGCCTTCTAAGCTTTTGATGGCTTTCTTTTTATATGCTAGTGTGCTTTCTCATTTGCATACGGAAATGAAATCTTTACATAAACACCTTTAAAGTTATAGCTTTTCTTCTTTATTTCTGACTTTAATTTTTAGAATTCATTAACTCTATTTGAAATCTTATTTTAAGGCCAGATATTCTGTTTTCTCTAATTTCTAATTAGTTACCCCCATTTTTACATGGCTTTCTTATACAAGATTATAACGTTTAGAAATTTACAGGTATTGATACGTTTATTTTAAACTCTCAACATATTCTCTTAAACATTTGTCTTCCCTCACTCCCAAAAGCTGAACTTGATCTTTAGGACTGATAATGTAAGGATGTGATGAGGGTGAATTTTTTTTTAAGAAATATAATTTTCAGAAATACAAATAAAAATATTTCAGAATGACATGTAAGAGTGATAAATTAATTTGGAAGTGTTGGGAATTAAACATTTACTATATTAGAATTCTGAACTAGACTAATAATTTCCACAGAATTGGAACTTCGAAGGTGATGTTTATGGACAAAAAGCTCTGTGTAAGAAAGAGAACAGGGGAAAAGTCAGCTAAAAACTGGCAATCTGGAACATGTTGTTTTGTAAATAAACTGAGCAGTCTAAGTAATGAAGACTAAGCGAATGTCAGTAGACACCTTGTATTAATAAGCAGCAGTTTAAAATAAATAACGGTAAGATATGAAATTCCCCCGGCACATAATATGAAAAAAGCAGCCACTGAGCAAAAGCTTCCATTAAAGAAAATCAGTGGACAAAGGATTATGAAGAGAATTCGCTCTTCTAATAGTTAAAGCAACATAAACTAGAAGGAGAAGCAAACAGAAAAGAATACCACCTTCTGTAAGACAGAAAATACCTTCTTTTAAGAGGGTGATTGGTAATTGATATTTTTGACAGGCTCGCGTCCACTAGACTAAGAGAAAAGTGTCCTGGGTTCTGTTGTTAGCTCTATACTTAATTATTTTTACCTCTGGAGTTCTTGCATTGACCCTCGGTTTTGCAGGTGTGAATTTATAGCACTTTTCTGTGTTCTTGTGTAAAAGACAATAAAAAGGAGAAGGGGTTGGGAGGTCACAAGAAGAACTGAAGAAAAGAAACGAGAAGTAAGTAGAAACAAAAGGCACAGGAAGACGAGTCCATGATTCTTTGAAAGAGAGAGGCTTAAAGCAGTAGCTGATCAAGGCTTCATTTTCATTGAATGCAAATGGTTGGCGACACACACACATGGTTCCTGCCTGCCTGTTTGTCTGGACAGGGCTTCCTTTTATTGGTGAGCAGGGCAGACTCTGATCCTGGCACCGCTGCCCAGAAGACAGCACTAGTGCTTGGTACACTAGCGTGCTGCATTCTCCCTCCGAAAGAGAGAGAGAGAGAGAGAGAGAGACTGCTGTTTTCTGCTCTTTCTGGCAGGCTCTATGTGTGTGCTGGAATGTGCATTTTGCTGCTACAGCCTGACTAGAGCTTCCATTACTTTCATGTCTTAAAAATTTCTCGAATTTATTTTTTAATTTAAATGATGCCATTTCACATCACACCCCACTGAAGTTCTTTATGTGCCTTGCCAAATTCAGCACTACTAAAAATGATCCTCTGAAATTCCCAATCGAGGTGCAATTAAGAAACAGCTCAGCTGAAGGTAGCATGGAAAACATCATGAACTTGGGCCTTCTAACTTAACGATATTTTCAATTCTCCCAGGTCACATGAAACCAGTAATAATTTCAGCTAAAATTAGGTAATACTATTCACTGGGAAAAGAAAAAGCAAACTACACAGAAAAGCCTTGTCAGAAAGACACACGAAACCGCTTGTGCTCCTTTTCCAAGAACACACAAATAAAGGAGAAAACCGTAAGGTAATTTCGTGGTTAATCTGAGTGGCTTTGGCGTAGTCTGGGGCGGGAGAAGGTTATCCATTAGGCTCTTCCACGACGACCTGTTTCTTTCTACTAGTCATGTTGACAGGAGAAACCCCGCAGACTACTAACCCTCACTTCACATACCAAAACAAAAACATTTTTTTCAATTAAAAATATCTTATTTGAGAACTACAATAGTATTAACCCAAAAACCTATCACTTCATATGATTAAACTTACCTATAAAGAATCTGTTAAAATGTACTTAAACAGTCGCACTGTCAAAGACAGCAACGTGGATTAGCTGTTAAAAGATAAAGCTTATAACTGTCTCATTATTTCTCAAGATATTTTGTTGTTATTATTTTTACTTTAAAAAAATTTGGTTTTTATCTGTCACATTTATGCTTAGTTTCTTCTTATATTTAATTTTTAATGCAAACCAAATCATTAAAATCATAATCAGTTTTCAGTTTTAATCTAAGAAAAGGAAAACAAAGAAAACAAGAAGCATATAAATTGTTATAAAATATGCATTAATGCTTTTCAGTTATAATTGTTAGAATATATGTTTGATTTAGAGCTAAAATATATGCAAAGTAAAATAAAATTCAATACAATAAAATATATATAAAGTAAACAAACAAATTAAACAATTTAAAGTGGTATTAAAATATTTTCTCTCCAGTGGTTCACATTTTCTGACAACTCACAAAATAAAGTACATTTTTAAAAGGGCAAATTTGATTACCAAAAATCAGGTCAAACATGCATAAAAAGAATATCTCCAAGCACAAAAATGTTGTTGCAAAGGATTTGTTTAGTTTTTCCTGGGAGTGGGGCAAAGAATAAATATCACAGTTATTAGAATCACACAATCTCCCTGATTCTAACAGTAAATCTTGCTTTGTGAAATTTGAAAATTCTGTATTCAATCATACTGGTATTCATAAATCTTAAAATGATTCTCTAAACTGGGATGAATGATTTGAAATGGTTCTTTTTCCATTTTAGTTTGTTATATAAAATATTTTTCTTACGTATGAAAGTCATTGCTTTTCTGTTTTATACTCCTAGATAGTGAAGCTTAAATATATGATAAATTAATTAAGAATCTCGTAAAACCATCTTCACACATCAGCCACTACTGTAGGCAATGACTAACTTGGAGGTGGGTGCTATGGGCACTAATGAATGGCCATGGCAGCCGCGTTTAAGTTTAGAAACGAAACCGAGTGTTAGGGAAGCCTGTCCCCTTAGCCGCCATCCACAGGTTTAAGGGTGAGCAGTGAAGAAGTCAGAGAGGCAGCTTGGAGGTTATGATCCTACAAAAACCAGGTTTACTGAAATGAAAAACAATAGTGTAACAGAGCATTTGAAATGTTCCTTAAGAAAGACTGTTTTAATTACTATGTTATTAGTATGAGACCTTGCTTGGCTAAGAGGAGAAAAAAGAAAAAAATCAAATATGGAACCGTTACAAATCAAGAAAATAGAACTATGTAAAGAATTAGACTCATTTGACACCGACATTTTTGAAAAAATTTTTAACACTATTGTAAATAAAATAAAATCAGGGGAAATGAAATCTTTATGGAAAATATTTCATACTGTCGAGAGCTTTTAGAACATGATTCAGGAATTTCTTATTTTTTCAACTTTAGAATTTTAGTTGCCATGTATTAAAACTGTATCTAGGCAATGTTCGCTTCCCTTCTGAGGAACAAAACTCTTTTTTTTCCTCTAAAGAAGCACAATAAAATGCATAAGCTCTCTGTGAGGGAGGGAAAAAACAAAAACAGCACACGTTGCTAAAATAAGCATCAACTGAAAAATGTGATACAGATGAAAGACAATCTAAAACATATTTATAGGACATACTGCAATCTATTCCGGTCAAAGCAGTTTTTTTTTTAGCATTAGAAGTTTCATTAAATATTTTACTAAAATAAAGTCTATCCCCCACTTTTAAAAAAATCTCAAAATACAGGTGGAGAGTTTTAGTTGCAATTCACACCTAAAAGTCTAGGGTCTTAAAGGGAAGGAAACAAATTTCAGTATACTCCATTTGGGTTAAAAAAATTTATGAATTTTTTCATAGTCTCATTTCACCTGTCAATTACTGAATGGTGTAGTCAACTAAGTAATACAAACTGTAACTATATTCAAGAAAGCAAATGCATAGAAATAACTGTGGGCTGTTACAGGTAAACCAAGGATTACACTTCTGTCACAGAAATACGGGTGAAAATAAACGAAAAAATACACTCGTAATTTTTACCTACATTCTGCAACTAGAGATGAATTCATGATTCTAAGCACTAAGGCTTCTTCCTTGCATACATTTGAACACTGGGGTGGCACTCAAACTCTTTCTTTGAAACTCCTTTAAAACTAAACATAGGCTTTCCCCACTTGCCTGCTAATTACATACTTTGCTGTTAAAGAAGCAAGCCCTTTATTGCTCATAATTTCAGCTATCACTTGCCGGGGCATCTTTTCGGATCAATAGCACATAGTTAAGTGGAAGAAAAGGCTAAATGTGATCGCTGTTTGCAAAGCAAGAATTAAATTTTAGTTTTTAAGTGCTTTTCTTGTGCTTCATATTAAAATATAATATTCAAGTCCCAGGTTCAGAGTAGCTACACTTTTAGAGTTTTCTGTATTAAGTTAAACATATGTCATTTAAAAAAAAATCTAGAATGCTGGCAGAGGTTATTAAAAAATCTAGTGTGCATCCTGCAGTTTTACACATTCCACTGCTGGTGGCCATACATCTTTAATGGCAAAACTACATTGGTTGTAGCACCATAAAAATCAATAAATATTAACCTTTTCTGACACTTTGTGCATGGATACTTTATCAATTGCTGTCAGGTAATAGAACAGCCAGTGATGAACTATATTTTTCAGCTAAGGAATCCAGAACAAATTAGAAATCAATGTAGATTAACAGATTTTTTAAATAAAAAATTAGCAATAGATTTTATTTCCTATAAAAAGAATGCAAAAGCTAGTAAGCCCACATTTTGAGTAGGTTCCTTTGTTAGGACATAAATATCAAGCAGTCCTCTACTCACAAGAATCAAACGTTATACACATTTCCACAGGCTCCACTTACACGACTGTATAGATTATACATGATCCACTTTCAAATTTAGGTAACATGCTAACTAAGGCGGGGGAATGCTACTCTAGTACAACATCCTATCTCATGTCTGTTAGCAATCTGCATTCCTCCGGATGAGATACGATCATACCTGGCATAATTTTGTGAAGATTCGAAGTAAAGGGGAAGGCTGTTTAGTAGAACGAGAGTGCCACTGTATGCTGGGAAACTCTCCGTGAAGTGCCATAACAGTGCCTCCCAACAAGAGTCCCCTGCCACCCCGGTCCCCATCACTGGGATCCTGGTCCGCGTAGTATATACCGTACTCAGCGTGAGAATGGACTGTGGGTTTGGAACCCTGACTCACACTAAGGCCTCATTCTACTTACTCCATGGTGAATGTTCTGGTTCTCCTAAGACGTCAGTTTTTAGCTTGGTAGCTGTGGCAAAATTTCACTAAATACTCCAGTGCACTGGACAATTTGCGAAGTAGATTCGAAGACAAACTGTCTATTAATATCTCAGATTTGATAATTTGAAGAGCAAAGTCTAACTCAATTTGCAATATCTCTTATCATTATATTGATTTCTATGCCTTAGAGATGACAAAAAACTGTGTTTTCATGGTCCAGTTCCCTTCAAAAATACTGTGAAATTTCAGTAGGGCAGCAATTCAGACAAATAACTCACTCCTCAGATGGAAAATAAATGCTTCGTACACGAAGTAACAGCTGTCAGTAAGAGAACTGCCATGTGCTAAAAGCTCTATTAACATATCAGCCTAAGAAAAATCAGAATTCTTAGGAAAATAACAATATACTAGTATATCTCTTTGGGTTATAAATTTTAAAAATGGATTTTTTTGGTAGAAATAACTCTAATGAATCCATTTTCCAGTAAATATTAACTGTTAGGGCTGATGCTATTAAAAGTGAACAGCTTTGAAGGCAGAATAAAAAAGTCTAAAACAAAATAATAGATCTTGCAATAGGATCCAATATTTATTCATTTCTCAAAAAGAAGTGTGTTCTTAGAAGACGCTGGAAGAAGGAAAGAACACAAATAGCATGACTTCCACACAGCAATCGTGGAAAGGAAGCGCACCAGGCACGCAACGGGGCAAACAAACGTGTGTCCCGGAGTCACCCGGCAACTTCATTTACTACTTAAAGAAAGAATAATGTAAATGCTTAACCCATTTAACGTCATTCTGAGCAACTCTGATTTATTATAATCCTATCTACCTTTGAAATACTATATTCAAATATTTGCTTGCAATCCATTACAGCACATTGCATGTGCTTGAGTGTATTCATTTTTGTTTTTCCCTCCATGCCTGGAATATCACTTGAGCCCTCAATCAACAGACAGACAGACCGTTACTGAGAAAACTACTGAAAGCTGGAGCTTCACGAAAGCAGGCACCTGCAGAGCAAATGTGCTCACCCAGCAAGCCCCTCCTGCAGCATGCCCCAAGGCTGAGGAGGAGCGAGCAAGGAGCCAGGGGGTGCGGTGGAGGTGGTGATGCTACGGACACTCTCCAATAACTGGGCAAGAAATTCAGCATTTAGGCCAGCAAGCAACGAGTGGAAGTCCTTTGTAATTACGGAGTATTCCACAGAAACCAATGAATATCAGTTTTGTGAAAACGGGAAGAAACTGCTCCCAGAGGAAAGGCCTGACTCAAGCAGCCACAGGAGAATCCGAGATGGTGACATGGTGTCACGGAGTGCCTGGGGGACTCCCACTCTCCCAAGCTGGTTCCACTGCAGGGATCCAGCAGTGACCCCTCACCTTCCCTAACCTTTGTTGGGTGGCCCTGAGCTACGGAAGCGGCTGTCTATGCAAACATTTTGAAAGAAAGCAAGCTCATTTTGTGCGTATGGTTCCAGTAACCCAATTAAGAAACAAACAACAAAAGAAAATTGAGCAGTATGCTCAAGAAATGAGAGTTCCCTCCTCTTCTCCTTGCGTGTTGCTCACCGACAGGGTTTGTCAGTGTGTTTGGGGTCGGATCCGGGTGAACAGAAAGATCCAGGTAGGGAGGGAACTGTGTGTAGCAGACACGAGGATAGAAACGTACTTCATTTTCTCTTGCAGCAGCCACACCATGACCTCAGTGTGTTTAAGGAAACAGAGGCAACAAGGCACAAAACTAGGGAGCGGTACCAGTCTTACCATGCCGCCCTGTCATCAGCAGCTTCGCCAGCTTCCTGTTGGGCTAACCTCAACCAACCTTTACAATCTGGCCCCGACTGACCTCTTCGCCTCCTCCACAGTCTCCTGCTCCCTCTGGCTAACCAGGACCCTGCTCCTCAGCCCAGCTCCCTCCGCCTAGAATGCCAGTGGCTGGCATGTCCCCAGCTAACTCCTTCATGGCTTGGCTGGATGTCCCCTTCCCGGGCAGGCTTTCCCACGCCCCAGGCTCTCACCTGGCTCCTCCCGGGTTACACCTGCTCACGCCTGCTGTCAGAAGCTCCGCGCCTGCCTCCCTGCAGCATCTGCCTCTGCCTGCGACAGCGCCGCAGAGCTGCGACCACGCGTGTTCTCTCCGCAAGTCGATCCCTGCTCCGAACAAGTAAACGTAAAAGCTTCTTCTAATCTTCAGAATCTTAGGCAAAAGTCAATGACTTAGTTGGCAAATACTATTTGAAAGGCACTGGAACAGGGACTTTATATGTCACTTAATAAGCTAACTCTCATGCTACCTATGACCAGAGAGGTCTCTACGTCCATTTCGCGCACGGGAAGGCTTCCTGAGGTCACACAGCAAGGAAGTGCGAGAGCTGCTTCAAAGTGTGGGCTTCTGCCATCATGAGACGGTTGTTCTTTCTACCACAGAACACTGACAGCCTGGCTACAACTGGACAAGAGGGGGTCTCTTTCCTTAATTTCTATTATTGAGGTCTTCAGAAAAGTTTTAATAGAATTTGTTGCTTTTTCTTTTGATTACAAAAAGCAACATATTGGAGAAATACAGAAAATACAGAAAAGCTTGCATTTAATATATGGGAGTCCCAATCTGCCTACATCTGGGCTTCACGAGGGTTATCCTCACCCTTTTGGGTTTGTGCCCTTCAATAAAGATGGGCACCTTATTGTCTTGATGTAGTGATGACCGATGAGGCTACACATCTATGCATATACTTCTGGTAATCTGCATTTTAAAATGCCTATTCAGATCTGTCTTTTAAAGAAAATCAATTTGAGAAAGATTTTATATATTAGGAATACAGATTTTCTGTGGGAATACTCATTATATTAACCCTGTATCTGTCTTATGTGTTACACATATTTCTCCTAATTGATTGTGAAACTCTGTTTACTCTCCCTCTTCTCGTTCTGTTTTTCATGTCTTATGTAACCCTGAGGCTAAATAAATATTATTACATAAATAAGTTTCCATCATTGCCTGATTATGTAAGAATTTAAAATAAAAATGCAATTCAAGGGAAGAGTTTTAGAAAAAAGATATAATACCTACTTTATTAATTATTTGACATCTACTTTGCTTTTCTCTTTCACACTTCAATTATTAAATCTCTTCAGTTGATAAATAAAAGATTCAAAAATATAATTGTTTATAAAAGTTCTATATTGGTCTTCTATGTCAGATTATTATTGAGCTACTGAACACCATCGTATATAAAAAATCTACAAGTTATCTTATGCTTTGTTTATAAACAGAAAACATCATAGTAATCATCTGTCAATATATAAAGATCTAACTAAAATAAGGAAGATAAATTTTCTTATATTTTAATTCTAATATTTCAATATATTCACTCTCAAGAATCCAGATTTCAGAATAGAAAACAATGCAAAAAAAAAAATGGAATGCACTAGTTTAAAGGAGGTTTCAGGTATGCATATTTACATAAATGAATATATATTACAAGCAAAAGAAATTTTGTCCTAAAGTAATAAATAGATGAATGTGATAAAAATGAACCTCTCAAATTTAAGATACTTCATTAATTTCCTCTTCTGGATCAAAGGCCGCCTCACACCTTGGGTCATGTCTTATTCTGTGATTCCAGCTCTAGCTCTACACTCCCAACGATTATGTTTTCTCTTCTTGCGCTTTTATAACCTAGCCAAGGGCAGGGGAGTGGGCTGTCTGTCTTCAGTAGGGTGACTACAACCAATCCCTATTTGTGTGGTGCAAACCCAGGCAAGTTCCTTTGTGAACTGATCGTTTTCTAGAGGTCATTCAGACCATAATTTCAGGCCCTAGCCACCATCCTGATGGTCCTTCTTAGGAAATTGGACCCAGTGGGAACGTTTTCTCTCTTTGCTTAGTCTATGGGTCAGCATTTTCCTTCCCTTGTAGTTCTTAATTCCCTTAAGTGGCAATTATTTAAGACACAGTTAGAGAAGGTGCAATCTACATTCATCCAATAAAACCTAAATATTAAAAAGGACAGAAAAATTCAGCATGGTTACTAAGGATAAATGGGACAGCATTTAACATTTGAAAGGTACCAACGAAGTGGTACATGACTAAATGGATAAAATAAAAAAAAATGGTTGGAGGTAAAAAAAAAAAATTAAGAAAAACTAAAAGGGCATACTAAGTATCAAAGAGACAGAGCGTCTTAATTACAAAAGGTTAATATCACAGTCAGAGTCAAGAAATAGGTGGAAAGATCACTCTAATAAATAACACCTGGAAATTCACCCAAAGGCAGCAGATATAGAAAGTCTAAATTTTAGATTTTTAACGAGCAGGTGATAAAAATTTGATTAGTACAGTGGTCCAAAATACACACTCTTAACATAGGTAACCTCTTCATGTTGAAAGCATGATGCTTGGGGATGAGATCACCCCTATATGTGGAAAGACATACTAGGAAAATTATGATCACTGCCTAGACAGAATAAATAAGGTCAAAGGCTCTAAAAGAAGTCAAAGGAGAAATGTAAGAATTCTGAATTTTATGTGACTTTTATCGTAAGCATATGACAAAACTACGAGAATGGGTAAAAAGAAGGTAATGAATTAAAATAACAACGTATTGATCCAACACAGCAGCAAATGTCCTGAAGATGATGAGTATTGTGCAGATAATAATAATACAATGTAACGTTGGGCTGCGGGTGTTGTGGAGTATAGTGAATGCTTCCAGGTCTAGCAAATATAATATTTATTAAAGACACCATCTTTTCCCATGGTATATGTATGTACGTGTGTGTGAGACAGATATACATATGCCTCATAGAGATATATATAAATGTATTTTTTATAAGAGCAGATAAACATCTGTGAAATTTTAATGACTGATTCAAATCTAGTTACATTATTAAATTTTTAAAATTTAATATTTAGGATTTTGTCTTCAATTTAACTGACCACCTGCCTGGTACATCAAAAAATAGTATTTTGCCAAGAAAATTCAACATGTGATGTGTATAAAATACGGTAGACACATTTAAAACTTCTTGGTTTAAAGTGGGTTTTCATACATAAAACTGAATTCATGCCATTAGGATCACTTTTAAGATTTTAACTCTCACAGTTATGAAAGATCTCATCCCTGTAATAAATCCTTTATGCCGTATCACTCAAAGTGGTTCTGCTCCTGTGATCGAACCGTGACTGACAAAACACTTTTGGGATGGCGACATTTAATTCAAGGAGCACACATAACACTGTCAATCACCTGGCATAAAATCGTAGCATAACAGTGGCTACGCCGAAACCAAAGGCCGGCTTCAAAGTCTCGTACTAGTTTTTAAGTTTCAGTCAGTTATTTTACCTCATTTTTTAAATCTTATCATTAAATTAAAAATAATAGCAGCATGAGGGTGTTTTGAAAATTAAATGATATGATACTCTGAAAACAGTCCGGTAGCTGGCAAATAGTGAGCGCTGGTGTAAAATATTTATCACACAGGATACGGTCAGTATTCAGAATAAAATGAAACGAAGTCAGTGCTACCTTCCAGATCTCTCCTACGCTCCCAGAGCACAGGGACGAGGCGGTGGGAAGGCCCCAGACGCCCTCTCAGGCCATCCCCCTTCCCAGAGCACCCTCGACGTCTCCGTCACAGACCTCGGACCACGGGAGCAAACGTCCAGCATCTGTGTGGTGACAGCCCAGCCGTCCAAACACAACACCAGTTACAAACTCTCAAAGTTAATTTCTAGTCAGGTCGTAACTTCTCAAAAGTGTTTTGCAACGTCCTAAGAAGGAGAATATGAATCTTAGGAACTCAGAGAAGTTTACAAAGTCTTTCTCACTAGAACAGTTTAAAAATTATTAATTCAGCTTTTTGATGCTATGATTCAGAAACCATCACCAGATAAAGTAAAAACGACTTTTATTAATAATTTAGAAGTATTAACGGAATTCCGGATCGCCGTGTTTCTGGAATGCGGTGGGCACCTTCCTGCTCCCACTCCGTGGGGTAAGCCCTTCGCCGCGAGGATCCCCGTGTCTTGATTTCCACAACTCTGAGGCCTGGCTTTTAAATACGGATTCGTATCGGAGACAAAGATCCTACCCGTGGCTGGGTAGCAACAGAAGGAAACGGTCGTACACTTGAGGAAATCTTACAGAAAGTTCCGTTTTCTCAGGAGGCAGAAACCGTGTACCAAGGACGGCGGGTGGCCCTCCATCGCGGGGAAGCGCGCGCTCGCACAGGGCCGCCGCGCCAACGCGCCCGCGTGGAGGGTGGCTAAATACGAACACCAGACCAAGTGTCTGCATGCATTAACATGTTATAGTTCAGGTCTACCTCAAAACCTTTAGGCCAAACGTTCAATTTTATCTGTACTGTGATGATAAAATATTGTTTCCTGCACTTTGAGTGAAAATGACTATGCATATTAATGTAATAGGTGAATATCTTGACATCTTAATGCCTAGAAGATGAACACACCCAAATTGATCCTGCCATAAATAATAAAAACACATAGCCCTGGATTTCAAATGTCTTTGTCAATGAAAAAAGTTATTAAAAAATTTGATATGTTCAAACTGAACATAAAACATCTTAAAAATGTCTAACACATTTTCTTAGACACAGATAGAGAAAGTTGGAGTGAAAAAAAGGAAAATATATTAAGTGCTATAAGAGAATTATATCTAAAACCAAAATTACTTCTTTGACCGAGTTCTGGTTCATGGTAAAAGATTCATGATCTAGAAGCATACATCACAAAAAGAATTTCTTTTCATTACATATAGGGAGAAAAGGCCAGAAATATGGATGAAGACGATACATTAGGAAAACATTAAAGTGCAACAAAAAGAATCCCAAAGTGTTATTCAACCTCTTTTAAAGGGCTATCTTATTTTATTAACATTTCTCTTCCTTTTCAGCATTTTACCGTATGTGCTGTACAATCTGACTTTCAATTCCCCATCCCCTTGACACACTCAGAGACCCTACAGTGCCACCTGTCTGCTCAGGACTTCCTGCCTCGGTCCTCGCACCCCTCTCTGATCGCTCGGTTCCTGCAACATCGAGTGCTCTTCAACTGGCCTTCAGCACTTCAGATTAATCATCTTCATGCACACTTGAGTTGTGCAAGTTACAGCTGCATTTCCATCCCTGCAGCAAACACTATCTCCAACACTCCTTCAAATAGCAAGAACCCTTAAAAATTAAGAATATTTATTACAATTAAATGTGCACAAGAAGGATTCTATTTGGTCCTTGATTTAAGTGAAAAGCTCGCTCCGTCAGAATAACAAGGATAATCTAACAAAGCCTAATCCTATTGATGGTTTATTTATAAAACACCAAGGGGTACCACAGTTCAATGTTGATTGTACACTCTGTAAAAATGTCAATAGATTCAATAAATATTTAGCTACTAACATAAAGAATGTTAAAATATGAAAGAGAACTACCTGGTAAGTGAGAAAGGTTATGAGTCTAATGTTTTTTTAAACAACAAAACCCGAGGTGAAACCAATTGTAATACTACCAAATACTAAAATTTCAAGGAAACTATTAAGGCATTGTCATGTCTGTCATTTTATACTAACAAATTCTTTAAAGCAAATGGTCTATTTATTACAAACAGTCTGGTTTCTAAGGAAGACAATCGGTATATAAACTTACCAAGAGAATCGGATATGCAAATATAAATATGCAAGTTATGCCAACAATCTAGGTCACCTATGTTAATAAAATATAATTTGGAATATCAACTCTTTTCACTCAAGAGCAACACCTACTGGCATAATTAAAAAGAACATAGAAGATATAGAGTAATTTCAGTTATATATTTCATTAATTAAATACTTACAGAGCACTTAATATGTACCAGGCACTATCTTAAGCACTTTGCAAAATTAGGGTATTTAATCACCCCAAGAAATTTATCACTAGAAGAGATTAATTTATATAAAGTTTACTCCAAGATGCAAAAGGATTTCGTAGTTTGAGATGTGGTTTCTATTTAAGAATCCAAATCTGTCCCTAGCCAATGTCTGGAAGGAAACTGGCACTGTAATTCATTTTATAAGAACTTAGAGAAATCAGGCAAGGAATGTGAAGGAAATCCTGAAAGGCAGTCTCCCCAAAAGAGTATTCCCCCAATAAGAAAAAAATTAAATTTTATATTCCATGCGATGTGATTAAATTAAACTATACTACTTGCAAAAGAACTTGCCTTTCCCTTTACAAACAGGAAATCATTTATGCTAGGTTTTTATTTTAAGCATGCACTAAAATTATAATTTTTCACAAGAAGAAAGAATGACTTCCTGCCAATCACCCTGACATGCTACTCAACAAATGGCACTAATAGCTGTGACGAGAGCGCACGTGTCTGAGCAGAGCTTTTTAAGAAGGATCTAGAACAGCCATCAAAAATACTACTTTGCCTAGTTGAGGCCTACGCTATATTCTGCTGCAGTAAAAGCTATTAGGTGATTTAAGTGACTGCTTTACAATGACGAATTTTCATCTATTAAAAGAATATATCTAAGTGTTTTTAATCTTCCTTAGAAAAAATTGGAAACAATAAGAAAGTGTAAGCATGTCTGCAAGTTCAAATATTTTACTTTATATTTTTCTCAATAAATTAATTTTGAGAATTTACTCAAATGATTTATCTGTTTCAGATGCTGACTAGCATGTATCATATAACATCTGTCTGGTCCATTTAATTTTAGAGGGCCCAGTCAATTGATATAATCTTGTATTAACTCTTCCCCATTTTCACTTATCCCATCCCAGTCAAATCTCTGCCCTGAATGATTCCTCACCAACCAAGATGCCTATTAGTATCTTCTAATATGGGTATGTGTGGAAAACAGAGAAAAGATAGGAGTAAGTAATTGGTGTTTGTAATTTTTAAAAATTGTGGTAAAATACACATAACATAAAATTTACCATCCTAACCATTTTTAAGTATAAAGTTCAGCAGTGTTAAGTACCTTCCCATTGTTGTACAACCAATTTCCAGAACTTTTTCATCTTACAATATTGCAACTGTCTACCCATTAAACAGCTCCCCATTCCCCTCCACCCAGCCCCTGGCCACCATCATTGTGTTTTCTGTCTCTGTGATTCTGGCTACTCTAGGTACCTCATATGTAAGTGGAATTACAGTTTAATTACAATTATCAATGTGAGCCAGTCTTTGTGACTGGCTTATTTCACTTAGCGCACTCTTCTAAGGGTTTATACATATCCTAGCAGGTGCCAGAAGTTCCTCCCTTTTTAAGGCTGAATAATATTCTACCATATTTGTATACAGCAAATTTCGTTTGCCCATTCTTTCACTGAGGACATCTGGACTGCTTCCACGGTTTAACTGTTATTGATAATGCTGCTATGATCATGGATGTACAAGTATCTCTTTGAGACCCTGCTTTCAGTTCTGTTGGACACATAGCCCAAAGTGGGCCTGCGGGTCATAGTGTAATTCTTTACTTATTTGAGGTGCTGCCATCATACATCGCGACAGTGGCTGCTCCAAGTTACGTCCGCTCTAACAGTGCTCAAGGGTCCCAATGTCCACATCTCTGTCAACACTTGCTATTTTCTGCTTTTTGATGACAGGCATCCTAATCAGTGTGAGGTGGTAGCAGTAGTTTGTTTTTTAAAGCAATTTTCTTAGATAATAAGAAAAATATAGTAAATACGAAATATTAAATTGGTGAGTATTATTTGTAATGATGGCAAAGCTCACCAGAGAAGAAGAATATGAGCAAAAAGTGAACATTTTAGCATTTAATAGTATAAAGAATAATAATTTTGCTGGGCACTGTATTCTAAATATAAATATGCAGATCTCATTTTATTTGTCCGTAAGGTTTTTATGAATGATTGATTATCACAAATATCTGGCATAATAAGCTCCACTCTTTTGGAAAGTCATTCTGGAGAAAGAAAAGATAGTGACAAATCAGACAAATTCTTGAGTTTAAATTAGATCACAGAGCAACGAAGAGATGGTATACATGAAGCTGAAGGAAAGTACACGCATCCAACTACACGGCATTTTAAATATGCAATTTAAAGCCCATCTTTGCTAAATTTTAGAAATTGTTGTGGTAACAGAGAGTAAAGAAACTGACCCAAAGAAATATTTCTAACTTATTTTCAACAAACGTTGCTCAAAAAATGAGACACTTTTGTGCAAGAAAAAGAGAACCTTAACTTACACCTTATATGTTATACAAAATATGACTCAAAATGGATCATAGACCTAAATGTAAAATGTAAAAGCATAAAGCTTCTAGAATAAAATGTGTGAGTTATTCTTTGTAACTCCAATTGGGCAAACAGTTTTTAGATACTATATCAAAAGTATAAACCATAAAGAAAGAATAAATTGGACTTTTAAGAATATTATAAACTTTGAGACCTTTGACAAAGGTCTCATGTCAAAAATGTAAAAAAAAAAAAAATTCTCTCAAAACTCAACCCAGTGAAAAAAGGAGCAACATATTTCAAGACACTTCATCAAAGAAAATATGCAGATGGCAAACAAGTGCATGAATTGATATTCGACATCGTTAGTGATCAAATACAAATTAAAACCACAAGATACCACTAAATGCCTAATATAATGAAGCAAAAAAAATTAACTGACAATACCAAGTGCTGGTGAAGATGTGGAGTAGCAGGCACTCTTGTACTGCTGGTGGGAATAAACGATACACAGATACTTTGGAAAAGAGCTTGACAGTTTTCTTCAAAAGTCAAATATGCACATAGCATATAATTCAGGTATCTCATTTCTAGGTATACACCTAGAAAAATGAGATCTTACATTCACACAGAAACCTATATGAGCATGTTTATAGTATTCTATTCATGATTACCAGAAAGAATAAACCTAGACGTGGCATTTCACTTTGGTTTTTATTTGCATTTCCCTAAAGAGTAGTGATGCTGAGCACCATGTTTCCATATTTCCAAATGGCCATTCGCATATCGTCTTTGGGGAAATGGCTATTCTGAGCCTTCGCCCATTTTTAAATTAGACTCTTTGCCTTATTATTGCTGAGTGGTAAGAGTGTCTTATTTATTCTGGATACCAGTCCCTTATGAGATAGATTTACAAATATTTTCTCCCATTTTATAGGTTTTCCTTTCGTCTTTTGGATGGTGTCCTTTGAAGCACAAAAGTTTTAAATTTTGATGAAGTTCAATTTATTTATTTTTTTTTCTTTTGTCATTTGTGCTTTTGGTGTCACCTTCAAGAAACAATTGATTAATTTAAGGTCACGAAGATTTGTTTCTGTGCTTCCTTCTAAGGGTTTTACAGTTTTAGTTCCCAAGTTTAGGGCTAAGATAACGTACGCTGCAGATGGACGGACAGATGCAGGACTGGGGGGTTAGCACGCACACCCACACCTCCTCGTCCGTCTGCCTGGAAGGCTGGAGGCACAGGCACACAGAAGCGATGCGTCCACGGTACACATATCTTGCATTCCAAATACCCTTCTCCAATCAAAGGCACCAGGGTTCCTTAAAGAGATGCTCACAGAAGGATGGGGACATGTACAAGCACACAGGAGCCCACCTGAAAGCATGCAGCGGTCAAACCCAGAGGGGTTTGAGCCAGAAAATAACTAACAATGGTATTGAATTGTAAACCACAGAATAAAAGAAGTCCACAGTGATGCCTATTTGTATGATTTAAAAGTCTCTACCCAAGACAAATATTGATGAAAAAGGGAAGAACAGTAAGTTTTTAGTAGAGCAGTCTGGAGACCCTGCCTTATTCCACTGGCCCAGGTTAACACCTTCAGTCACAATGCATCCCTGATACCACACACATCTCGTCTGGGGTTTTTGGAATAGGCTCAATCATCAAATCATAAATAAATATTCCACCAGCCTAAATTAAGGGACATTCCACAAAATAATCGACCAATATTCTTTAAAAGTGTCAAGGTCGTGAAAGACTGAAAAAGTGTCATGGATTAGAAAAGAGTAAAAAGGCACGACAGCCGAAGAGAATGTTGGTTCCTGGGCGGAATTCTGGGCAAGAAAAGGGTGAGTGGAAA
This sequence comes from Avahi laniger, assembly GCA_963575035.1. NCBI lineage: Eukaryota > Metazoa > Chordata > Mammalia > Primates > Indriidae > Avahi > Avahi laniger. The sequence goes on along the minus strand of CAUYSK010088750.1, from coordinate 33,559 downwards.
AAGTGGCGCGCTCTGAGTAAAGGATGCAGCGCAGAAAACAGCGTTGCACCGATGCAAATTTCTTTGGTTTTCATAACTGTAGAACGGTCATGTTAATGGTTATGCCAACATTTGGGGAAGTCGGGTGAAGGATATACGAGAATTCTCTGTACTATTACTACAACTTTTCTGTAAGTTTAAAATTATTTAAAATAACAACTTATAAGAAACAAAGTAAACCTGCTAAATGGTAATCTTACTCACTGCAAATAGAAATAAATGAAACTTCAAAAGAGTAATAATGTGCATTATTTCATATTCTGAACTAAATTTCAAAGCTAATTAAATGATATACCTAAATTTCTCAAATGATCTGAAAAACTTATAATGCTATTCTTCAGTAAATGGCTTCCGTTGAAACGAAAATCGGTTCTGCAGTATTAGCAGCAGGACTTGTCAACACCTACTTAGTTTCCCTCATATAAAACTGCCTTTTAGTTGGGGTCAAAATACGTGTGTGAGAGTGTGTAAATTTTTAAAATATATAAGTTATATTGAATTAAACAGCTGATAAAAAGTCTACATAAAACTGAACCCCACATCAATTACCTGATAAAATCATACTGCCCCCACTATAACTTTCCACAAATCAATTTTTTCCCTTAAAATTTTCATAAATGAAGTTGTCGGGGGGATAAGATCACAATTTTGTTTCCTTTTTATTTTTTTAACTGTTTGAACTTTCAGAATCCAAGTCATGAAGGCTGCAAATGTTGCCCTGATAAGATCACAACTTTGCCTGCTGGTGAGGCAGCTGGCCGCCCTCGCTGCGCAGGGGACGGGCACACAGAACGTGTCAACGTGGCTTGAATGACACAGGCAGATCACATTTGGCCAAGCCTCGAAACAAAGAAGAGAATATAGTTTTTTCCTGGAAAAAATTTTAAACATTACTTCAAAATTTTTCTTTAAGATCGTGCACCTAGGGGATGACCCTGAGCTACCTGATGGCCTGGGATCCATCAAAAACGATGATTTTTTAATCGAATGGATTTCCATGAATTTCAGATATCTTCAGCCAATCCTGTTAGGTGTTACTAACACACTCGGTTTTAATTGTGTACTCTGACTTTATGTTAAATGTTGTAAATGCCATTAAGGATTTCATTGAGCATTAAAATATACACTAGAAAGGACATTTTTTCAGGAGGATTTTTTAAGTGAAACTTTTAAAAATACGGAGTACGGTAGGTGACATACAAGGAAGAGAAATAATTCAAATAAATTATTTCAGTGATAAAAGTTTCTACTCTGAAAAGTTTTAAAGAGACCTTCTTTAGTCCTCATTTTGGGAAATGCTCAGTCATACTAATATATATACATATGAATGCTAATATATATACATACATACGTATATTGTTATGAGATTCATTATTCTTAATAGCAACATGAAATAAATGCAAAAAAATCATGTCGGCCCCTTCCTTCTACGTACAGTTCTTCATTACTAGTCACTAATCACTTAAAATAGGAATCCATAGCTAAATACCATCCGGATTACTCTAGAACAATCAGGACCCCCTCTTACAGGACTGTGGGAAGAAGAGGCAGAAGGGTGGGCCAGAAGGACCCAGGCGAATGCTTCTCTGGCATCACCCACGGTGTATGCTGAAGAAAACTTAGAGAATATATTTATTCTTAAGCAGATTAAATGTACAAATTTTTAAGTATATAATTAGAAAGTTTTGAAAAAAACAATTTCAATATAATAGTCCATAAAAGAGAAGCGGTAATCTGTTTAAAGTTCTGCTTAACTTCTCAGTAAACAGTACACTCGCTGATAAACATCCACAAACGAGATTTTCCTGGTTACCAATTACATTACTGAAAAAAGGTGGGCTGATGAAAAACACTGCTTTGACGTTATTCTCCCAACAACTACGAAGTACGTAAGATAGTTCATTCTAAACTTAGGAACTCCAACAGGAATGAGAGTGAGAAAGAGTGAGGAGGAATGCCAGCTACCGAAACATCAGATTCACTGAGCCGTGATGGACATCGAGGACGCTGCCACGGCAGAAGGTGCCAGAGCGTTTAGACAGGAGTTTGAAAGGGACAAAGACATTTAACGGCAGTTAAGAAAAATAGTAAATTAACCCATGGATGATGTCTGAGGGTAACGAATCGAATTGTTGAACTGCTAATTATTTTAGGAAGTCTTTTGTTAGTGGTGAAGGATCAGGAGATGGGAAAACAGGAATCTAGTCTGAAGGTTAAAAAGAAAGAGGGGAGAGGCTGAAAATTACAGACCTGTGAGCCTAACATCTATATTAGGAAATAAATTTGAGATGATACTTATGGATGAGCTTAATGATACATCTGGAGAAGCACAATTTAATAGGAGTGAGTCAGCGTGGACTTACCAAAGGCAATCATGTCAGAAAGAACTTCGTTCCTTTTTAGGTTGAAGTAATAATTGGTTTATGTAAGGGAGAACCAATGAGAAACTGTCAGGATTTTCTGAGGTTTTTGGACTTTTTCATAAAATGAATTATTGTACAAAATGTCACGACATGTGTCGGAGGATTCAACTAACAAAAGGGGATGAAAGTAACAGGGTTAAAAATAGATGGTCGCGGAGAATTTGGGAGAGACCACCTCCCACGAGGCTCCGTGTGTTGGAACACTGATGTGTCTAATTAATGATGAGGAAAATCTTTTATATTAGGAAATTTGAACGTTTTGCTAAATAAGAGGGAATGGTTAAGACAAAAGACTATAGCTGTTTTACCTTAACTACAACAGATTAAGTGAATGGGCTCAGGGAGAATATGAAATTTAATTTGTCTAAGGATAAAGTGATACACTTGGATAGAAATAAAGAATCAAGTAAATACAGTTTAAATGGTACTGAATTAGTTAGCATTAGGAACAAAAAGGACTTGAGGTTTTGATAGGAGTTGAACTTTCACATTCTTATTCTTATAACTGGGTGAGAGGCCAATGCAGATAAATAATACATGTTATAAAGAATATAAAAATTGATTATCTAGAGAAGAATATGAAAATCTCAATTTGTGAAGAGAGTATGATAAATTCATGTGCTATCACTCTGTACAAGCAATAATTCAATGTACATGGTTAAGTGGCTAAGTCTTAATATATAAGAACTGATGAAAATAAAATCAATTTAAATATGATACAAAAGATAGTAGAAAAGTAAACAGAAAAAGACTAAATATTTCATCTAAAAGATTAAAATTGTCCCAGCAAATAAAGAGACAAAAATGCAACCACATGACACTTACAAGGAAGCTGGTTTAGCTACACTAACATGAAACACAGAATTATGGCAAGAGATGTTGCTATAGATACAAAGAAACATTTCATAATTATAAGGGAATACATATATACTTTATCATATATGTGTACATGTATAAACTAATCCTAAAGTTCTGAGTACCCAGTGATACAACTTCAAAATGTTTAAGGCCAAAATTAACAGAATTTAAAAAAACAGACAAATCCAGAATCAGAGAAACTTGATAGAATCAGCATTAAGAAAAAAATCTGTAAGAATAAAGACAATCTGGAAGAAAACAGCACACACGCTTGATGTTGTAACTGACGTACGGGAACAAAGATGATGCGCCAAACACCGCCTGTATTACGTTCCTTTCTAGTGTGTCCCAAACATCGCCCAAACCCACCATTTGCTGGGTATAAAGAAAGCCTATGCCAATTTCAAGGGATTCAATAATTCAGATTAGGCTGCGTAAACATGGCAAATTTAAGCTAGATATCGATTTCTATTACTATTTCAAAAGTTAACAAAAAGACAAGTAGAAAAATCCCAAACTGCCTGGAAATTAAATACTACATTTCTAAATAATCCATGGTTAAAAAAATAAATAAATCACTTTTGTGTTTCAAATAGGGCTACAACTAAAATTGAAACTCACAGATAGCCTTTCATTCTCTGGAGTATGAAATGGAAAATGATCCGCAAATCATTCTACTGGTTGCCAAAAGGATTGGGAAAAAATACAATGAATCATCAACTTCTTCTCGCCAGAGAAGAGAAAACACGAGCAGCCACTGACGCTGAGCGTCAGGCAGTTCACAGCAGTGTCGTCTCATTTAGACCACACGTGCCTTCCCTGTGACAGTCATCACTGTCTCCACCGCAGAGAGTGGAAACTGAGGCCCAGGAGTTAAAATGAAGTTTCCAGAGTCATGTACAGAATGATAAAGCTTCCATGAGAGCCCACCCTGCCCTGAAGGCCACGACCACAGAGACACAAGCGCAGAGCCAGCAGGGACTAAGTTCAAGGATAAGGAATCCAGAGCCCAAAGAGGCACAACCACACCATCCTTACAAAGTGGCACAGGAGGGACTTGAGTTGGCCTCCAAGGTTGTGGCGTTTGCGTAAATGACATCACCTATACGACGGCACGTACACACCAGTGTAGACATTCCCAGGGAACAGGACAACCAGAGAAAAACCTCTTTCTGCAGAACAGCTTTCAAATAAAAATAAAATACCTCACTTTAATATATAAATTTCCAAATATTTTCTCAACTAAAATCTAAATTACCTCAACCAAATCACACTATTTACAGTCTTTTTCTGTTGTGGTTGTAAATGTTTTCGTTTTAACAATGTCTGATACACATGCTCTAGCCAAATCAGGACTGCAGTGCTTTTCTGGGGCTGGGATACTTAGGGCAGCTCTCAACTCAACCTTTTAGTAAAAGAGCTACGTGATATGCTTCACTGAAATTTGGGCTACAAAATTCTCATCCTGCTTACGCTGCTTACACCAGAAAATGCAGCTACAATAGGCCTGCGCTCTTCCGCCCTTCGGGTTTGCTGCCACTGTATGACGTTCCACACCGCCTCCCATCAGAGTTCCTCACCTGTGGTGTCAGAAACTACCAGCACCAACACATAACGAGGGCAGCAGCACCGACTCAAGTATCACACTGAAATGCATCACACAGGATTCAGAACTGCAAGGTTAAAAAGAAGTCAGTCGAAAAAAATTTATTCTTTTAAAGTTTCCTCTTAATGAGCTGAATTTAATCTGGCCAAACTATGACTGAGGAGCAATCCTGCCACGCCTAGGGAAGAATACAGTCAGTACCCTTCGTGTCACACGGGTTTCCTTTGAAAATAGTTAGGAATGCTATGACTGACGCAGAAAAAATGTTTCTAGTAGAATTATAAAAATATTAAAGAAGAAACTAGGACTACGGTTTTAAATAGGACTATAACGCGAGCCTCACACACACACAAGGGGACTAGGATGATTCTTCTAAAATTTTTTTGGTCTCTAATGAGATCTCAAAACATATCACCAAGTGACATCCAGCATCACCAGGGCAGTAAGAACGTAAGCAAAGCAATCTGCCCTTACCGTGCACAACAACCAAACGAAGGCATTTCCATGGTCTGCAGTTAGCTCTCCTCCCCCTGTTCCTTGGCATGTGTTTCTTTCGAAGGTTAGAGGTACTTTATTTTAGGGAAGCAGTCCATTTTTAACGACTAATTGGTACATGGAAGGGGAAGATAATATCCATATATCAATCCTGCGCCTGGAAGGCAGGCAGAGGACGACCACCTTGGAGAGGAGACGTGGCTGACAACCCACCACGAATTCAGTTTCTGATGCTTGGCCGTTTCTAGAGGTGCCTCCTTCACAGGTAGTGTTTCTAGCATCTGTATTGTCATGTATTCATATTTATGAAGAACCCGCAGGTACTGAAGGCCAGAGCTATTTCAACTGGACTTTATCTGTTTTTGTGAACTAAAGATGATAAACTGTCTGGTTCAAAACCTTTACAGTGACAACCTCACCAAAATGGAAAAAGCAGAGATCTCTGTTTTCGTTTGTTTTCCAAAAATAGCCCTAAATACAGCAGAGAGATTACTAAATCAGACATACACCCATTATTTAAATAAGTCAATCACATGAACGTAAAGTGAGAAATCTGAAAGAACACATTAGCACATCTATACATTGTCCAATGCATTAAGAATATTAGTCTAACTTAAATTACTCATCAAGTTCTATTTCCTTTAGTGTAGGTATTACATGAGAGCAAATAGTGCTTAAATGTTTTGAAAATGGAGTCTTGCATTTCTGGCATGATTTCCCATGACTTTCAAACACTATTATCACGACCCCCGCCATCTCCACCAGTGCCAACAACCCCCTTTGTGTTGCACATGATAGGCATGAAATGTTCTGGGCTAAAGGCTTCACAGCCATTATCTTTTTTAATTCTCACAATGACCCTATTAAGTGAGCACTATCACACAGACAGTACATATGAGAAATCGGAGGCTTGGTGAGGTCAGTCTGCCTGAGGTCGTATGGCCAATAAGGGGGGAAGTAGAGTTTAAAAGCAGCTCTAACTGGTCCCAAGGCATCTGCTTACAGCACACCCAGCATCAACTGGCATTATTCAAAGGCAGTATTGCTCGGCCTCAATCTTGGAACAGTTCTCAAAATTTATTTCAGGGTAAGCACTTCCTCAAATAGGTCACCACACCCATAACCCATCATTTTGTTGTTCTGCATAGGCAAGAATTCGACACTAAGGAATACTGGCTAACTAAACAAAACGGAGGCTTAGAGAGGAGCAGGCCTGCTTTACCCTGTGGTTGTTGCTGCATCTCCGATACCTGCCAGAGCACCTGCCTTGCAGTCCAAGCGGCTGGAGTCATCGCCAGCACTTCCCTAAAACCGGGTGACAGGTTCCCCCTAAATTCTGGGAAATAAGCAGTACTGTGTTACCACCCAAGTCGCCTGACTCACTCTCCTCGGTCACGGGCCACATTCTTTCCAGGCATTCACTAGAAAAATGATAGTGCAAGGGGATAGGGCATCACATTTTAAATCGCAAACATTTTTTGGAAAAAAAATAAAAATTTTACCAATTAGTCAAAATATGAAGCTCAAACAGCTACTCTCATTTTAGTTCAACTATGTTTTAAATATTTGTTATTATTAACTTTGCTGTCCTAAGATGATTACTTCGTCAGATTTGCTTTTTTGATAAAATACAGTTGAAAAGGTCTGTTTTCATAGGTAAGTGGGGTAAGACTGGAATATACTTTTTTATAGGTCTTGAGGCAGATATCATCATGTACTCTGCTCCAATAAAATAAATCATGGTAATGTACAAACAGCATTTATAACGGCTGCGATCAAGTAAATGAAATCCTGTTAAAAACAACAAGCATTTTAATAGTGTCAGTCCCTTACCAGCATGCAAATAAGCGAGGTCAGGGTTTTCGATATCAGGATGTTGTTCTTTCAAATGGTTTCGGAATTCCACAGGGACATTGGTCCCATAGTCACACTTGGGGCAGTTGTACATCTTGACTCCTTCATGTTTGCCCGTGTGTAAAATGTGTTTGCGGATATTTTCAGCACAGTTTGACCTACCAAGTAAGAAAGAAAAGTAAATCGAATTAAGGTCAAATCAATAACATTACACCACAAACAATGACATTAGCTAACACTTACATAGCTCTTTCTACATGTTGGGTACTGTTCTAAGTGCTGCACTCATATAATAATTAACTTATACATTAACCTTATGAAACTGGTAGTTTTTATAACCTAGCATCAATTGCTAAGTTGGTCTTTTATCTTAGCAATTCATTTCCATGTAGAACCAGAAATACAAAACCCCAAGTTCTATTATTTTAATATCAAATTATTCTGGTACCACTTGAGGGCAGTGAAGAATTTGCTTATCCCCAAGAAAACACCTACTACTACCGAGGAGTGGTACAGAGGAAAATGCGTCACCTCCACTGAATTTAGAGCATTCAGGAGACAAAAATGCTTTTGCTTTTAAGTTCTGTCAAGTGAGGTGCCTCTCAGTAAGGCTCGAAACAGTTTGCATATACAAGTGTAGCTGCAAACAGTCCCCGGCCGTAGCTCCAACGTTTGGGCGATACGTTAGTGCCAGTGAGTTTTCTGTGATCGAGTCGGCCTTTAAGAGTGAAGGACTGAAGAATACGATTGAGGCCCACGTGTTACATTGCCACTGAAAACAGGAGTGGGCTCCTTTCCCACGGTTTTCCTGCAGAATTAGACACGTGAGGCCAGAAATAATCAGAAAACTGGGAAGGGGAGGATGTTCTTTGCGGCAGACTATTCTGCTCATTCCGTCCGCCCTGTCAGCCCCCCTGCATCGGAGACCGCACACCCAGACCCATTCCGAATGCACACACAGCTGGTTTTCTTTTGTCTTTGTCATTTTTAGAATAGCAATGAAAGAGCTCTATACGAATTCAAGCAGGTGGTGAGGGGTTATCTAGAAAGAAACAAACAAAAAAATCAGGCTGAAATTAAACGCCAGAAGAAAACAGAGTAATATGTGTATCAGCATTTCCCAAAGGTATTGCTGAAGATCATAATCCTGCAAGATGTTCTTTGAAGAGAGATTTCTATGACCAAATAAGGCTGGAAATGGTAGTTAGTGAACACATCTCGCAGTGCACTTCAGAATATTAAAGGCTCTAAGAAGAAACTTCATGTAGGTCCTCATTGCCTGAACGCTTCTAATTGGAATCGCTTATGTGCATAATATTCAATGACATTATAATGTTTATTTTCCAGGGAATACACCCTGGGAAATATTGGTCAAACAAGTGAAAATGGTTATAAGCAACGATTTCATACCAGCTGTGTTATCACTCACATGTAAGGGCAGCAAAAGATGTTAGAAATTCAAAGACGCGGTAAATGCGGTGTCTATTTATTCCCTTGAGACAAGGGGAGCATGGAGAAATGTGCCCTAAACAAGGCAGAGCTAATGAAAATGGCACCTGGAACAGTACTCCACGGATGGAGGGGACAGGGTGCCCCTCGTGGGGTACTCGCCTCAGGAATGGCACCCTGCGGTACGGGAACAGTCCTGTAACCACACCCAAGGTAGCCCTCCGGACAAGCGGCCGCCACCTCCCACTCCAGGCAGGGTCTGTCACCACACGCACATGCCCTCCTCATTAAATCTGACAAATTCAATCCCTACGCCCAGGAAAAAAGACTAGAAAGAGATACCTCAAAATACTAATGCAGCTATGCTGCAATGCCTGTGCTCTTTATTTTCTAAATATACTTTAATGATTTATATGTTAATGAATAAATTTTTAAAAACTTAAAAGAACACTATCACCTTTAACAATAATAATAATAATAAGAAGAAGACAATGAGGAAGAAGAAGAAGAAGAAGAAGAACTGAAATAACAGAGATTTCCCAGCTATTTTCAGCTTGCTTTGGGCAAAGGCTCTGTCAACTGGGTGTTAATTTTTCTTAGACCAAGTATACGTAAGGTAGTTAGTGAATATATGCATGCATAGCTTATTTCTTTCATGTCACTTCTGAATTACCAAATTTGCTTTTAATATAAATTTCCTATTGTTAATTAACAATTACTGTACGATGAAAAAAAAAAAAGGAGTAAGCACCTACCTGATGTGGGCCACGGGCCGCTACTGGCCTGGCCACTTCAAAGGCACCTCTGCGGCCCTGAGCGCTAAAGTACTCTTACTGAAGAGCAGATAAGTACCACAACAAGACGCTCACTTACAAACCTTACGCAGCTAGTAAGTGGTTAAGGAAAAATCTGAATCTAGGTTTTCTGTCTTCAAGGCCTATTTTGAGTCCTCCACAGTTGGCCTTCCTTATAGTATTTACATATCAAAGATACTGGCATATTCTAAGGAAAGGGCAGGGCGGGAGAGTCGCTTAGATGTACAACTATCCTCTGGACCGCGCTGACAGAAGTAACACAGGAAAACATCTGAAGGTGAACAACACAATGTCCACTTTGGTCATAGTTAAAAGGGAGAGAATCACTTCTTGAATTCCTTGAACTAGCTGGGTAACTGTTCCAAATTATTCCTTAATTCTGCAGATGTCCAGTTTGTTTTCAATGGCATTACAGACACCCCTTAAATTCACCATTGTTTACCGACACTGGGGAGAGAAAACAAAAAGCTTCCATTGTACTTAATTAGTATTGTTTATTAGGAACGTGGATTCTTTGGTACCACCAATATCGTTTCCTTACGGAAAGTGCTAGGCATGAAGGATCATCAAACACAACCACCAATCAGATGAAGAAATTAAAATTGCCGAAATAAACACATTTCAATGTATGATGCATATTTTCATGGGCAACAATGTAAGCAATGAATTCTAACATTCAGGGAAGGAAGAAAGAGATGACTTTAAAAACCGATTGTTTTGTTTTCAGGAAGGATGTATCTAGGACAAAAATAAGCCAATCTCTCTTAGTAACTGAATCGCATGTAGAACCTGAAAATTATGGGACTCACTGAAATAGGCAAGGTGTATACAGGGGCAGAGGAAGGGGAGAGAGGATTCAAAAAGGCAAGAGGCTTCTTTTTTATTTAAAGCTATAAAATAGAACAAGAAGGAAGTGATGTGGGACTTGAGATTTTAAAAGACATTAAGGACCATTCCGTACATACATACTTTACATATAGAGATATGTGCATACATTTTTATATACAATACATACATGCCATTTTATGCTTTATTGTAATACATGTGCACACATACATTTGTAATGTATGTTTTGAATACACACATACAAGAAACATAAATACACGTAGACGGAAGGGAAGAGGAAGCGAGTGCACACGGGGGTGACGCAGACCTAAAACCGCCTGTGGTGACGGCTGCACAGCTCTGAGAACACACCACGAACCAGAGAATGTGCGATTTCAATGATTGAACTGTAAGACATATAAATTATCTCTCGATTAAAAAAAACCTCATACGCCTCTGTCACCGGCCTGCCACCGGAACCCCGGAGGACACACGTTCAGATGGCGAGGTTACCAAGATGGAGAAGGGGTTCTCAACTTCCACTGGCCTTTACCCGAGTGAGAAACACATTCTCGTCAAGTTGTTCACACTTCAGAGCTGTGCCTGATGTGTGGCTAGAGTTACTTGTCAGAATACACGCTCCTCGTCTCTTTACTCAAATCAGTGCTGTATGGAACCCCACCAGCACACGTGTGTGCACACACCTGCATATGCACATGGAACCCCACCACACACATGCGTGCACACATCTGCATACGTACACGGAATCTCACCACACACATGCGAGCACACACCTGCATACGCACGTGGAATCCCACCACACACATGCGTGCACACACCTACATACGCACAGGGAACCCCACCAGCACACATGCGTGCACACACCTGCATACGCACATGGAACCCCACCACACACATGCGTGCACACACCTACATTCGCACAGGGAACCCCACCAGCACACATGTGTGCACACACCTGCATACGCACATGGAACCCCACCACACACATGAGTGCACACACCTGCATACGCACACAGAACCCCACCAGAACACATGCGTGCACACACCTACAAACGCACACGGAACCCCACCACACACATGCGTGCACACACCTGCATACGCACACAGAACCCCACCAGAACACATGCGTGCACACACCTACATACGCACACGGAACCCCACCGGCACACATGTGTGCACACACCTACATATGCACACGGAACCCCACCACACGCACACACCTACATACGCACACGGAATCCCACCGGCACGCATGTGTGCACACCCCTGCATACGCACACAGAACCCCACCAGAACACATGCATGCACACACCTGCATATGCACACGGAACCCCACCGGCACACGTGTGCACACCCCTGCATACGCACACAGAACCCCACCAGAACACATGCGTGCACACACCTGCATATGCACACGGAACCCCACCGGCACACGTGTGCACACCCCTGCATATGCACACAGAACCCCACCGGCACACGTGTGCACACCCCTGCATATGCACGCACACACCACTCTGCTTTGAGTCCTCCCCTCCAGACCACCACAAAGCAAGTCTCTTGGGGGACGGAGAGAAGTAAACTAAGGACGCTCGGCCCACTCCTGAACGTGGATGGCTCTCCCAGCCTGGCACGGCTCCTCTGGAAATAACCCCAGACCTAGTTTTATCTCTGACTTTCCCTCCTCTGCCACCCAGGATCTCTGACCACAAGGCGGGGGCTTACTCATGTCACCGGCCACACGTAATCTCGTGTTTCCCTATGGGGGAGGTAAGACATTTTTCTGTTAAATTTATGAGAAAAATTATCAGAAAAATGCGGAGGGTTATATATGTACACTTTCAATAGAGGAAAGCTAGAAGAACTTATGACAGTTTTCTGTTCGAAATGAACTCGGAAGAGAGATACTGGTGCGCACGTCCTTCAATAAAGGAGGAAGTGAAAAGGCAGTGTCCGGGCAGTTTCCCTGCGGACTCACGACGGGCTGTGTCCTCCAACCCTGCTTCCTGACCAAGTCAGATCCGTCCCATCCCCGTCTTCCTCTTCCTCCTATTCCTGCCACAGACAACAGTGTGCAGAAGAAACACCCTCGCCTGTGAAGTCCGGTGGCCTGGATTCCACTTCCGGCCTGCGGATCGCAGCCCAGCAGCACGGCTGTGATCTAGGGAAAGCACTTCAGTGCCCTGAGATCTCCTTTCCTTGACTATGAAGTAAGGATAATACTATCAAACTACCGAGACACCAAATGTAAACTGTATATTATCCTCTTCCTTAGAGGAAGAAGATATGCATGTGAACATAAAATTTCACATAGGAATTCAGAGAGCTGTTAAAAGCTATTCATGGGCTCCAGATTCCGACCCCTCCCTCTCAGTTTGAAAAGCTGGGGTGGGGGGGCGGGGAAGGGGGGCCCACGCTGCCCTGGTGCTGGCAATGTCCACACCGAGCAAAGCCATCTAATTCGAAGCTCTCATCAAAATGCAGGACTCCGCTGGTCCTTTCTAACCTCCACTCCACTACTGCAGCCCCAGGTGACGGAAACCACCCGGCGGCCATCAGCTGAGGACAAAGCCCTCTTCGGCTGGCAGGGCTGGAAGGGGAGCGAGAGTCCCGGCGCAGCGCCTCCCTGTCCGCACTGGGCCAAGGCAGCCTCGCGGGACTCGCTGGGAAGCTGCGCGTGCTGTTTTTACGGGAAAGGCATTCTAAGTTAAGAGCACATTTCAAAGCAAATTTTGGAATATAACATGTTGAAAAGCTTGAGGCAGCTTCAGCCCGGGGAACAGAGCGAGAACCTGTCTCAAAAAGTACAAAATAAAGTATACGGTGACGAATTAGCAAAAGGACCCAAGATGGGACTTATTTAATCTCAGGCTTCTTAAAAAAAATATGTAATAAAGGAAATTTCTTATTCTGTTCAAGGGCAATGTATGTTAAAATAATAAATAGAACCCCATAAAAGCATTATCTCAGTCAGTACTACACTAACTCACTACTAACAACAAAAAGCCTGTTATTGAACTTAAAAGGATGCTTTAAAAAAATTCTACTATTTTTTTCTTTTTGATGTTTACTTTGATTATCAAAAACAAAAACAAACAAATAAAAACACCCCTCCACTACAGCTGGTGAGCAGCGAGCAGCAAGCACTCATGAAGCTAAACATCAGAGACGGCAATAATGCGCACAGCAAAAGGCACCTCCTACCGGCCCCCACTCTCCCCAGCTCACAATTCACAACTTCTCATTAATCTTTCAGGAGAATTAGAAACTACTTTTTCTAAGTCACCAATATGCTGTGTACTCTTTTCTTCCCACTGCTCCTGGATAAGTCCGGAAGCACGCACATCTCAGCACCTTGCCCTCCCATGGAACAGCAGGGCCTGGGACGTCGCCCTATCAGTGGATAAAGGGCATCGTGATCCTATCTCATCCTCCCTTCTGCTCACACACCCCACCTTCTTGTCTCCTTTTTTATAGCTGTATAGTACTTAGCAGTGTGGCTACAGCATATTTTACTTAACTGATACCCCACTGAAAGGCAATTAGGATGTTGCCAATCATTTGCTCATGTAAACAAGGTCGCAATGAACAATCTGTAGCATGCTTTCCATTTCTCGGGATGCCAAGAGAATCTCATGATGCCAAGTGGAATTGCTTCAAATGTCAATGGGCAGATGCTTTTGTAATTTTGATAAATTCTGCCAAATTGCCCTCCAGAGGAGCTGTAGCAACTCACACTTCCACCAGCACGTTGGAGAGCCTATTTCTGCACCGTCTTGCCAATGCAGGCTGTTAGCAAACTTTTGAATTTTTACCAATGTGGTGGGTAAAAAATGGTATCTTAGTGGAGTTTTAATTTTTAAGTCTGAATATGTATTTCTCTTATAAGGAATGAGTTTAATTATCTTTTATATATTGAAAGCCATGTGTATTTTCTATGCACTGTTCAGTTATATTTTTGTTCGGTTTTTTCCCTACTGGGTTGTTCATCACACTCTTATAGATTAAGGAGATTGGCTTTTTGTCTATGATAAAAGTTACAATTTTTTTTTGTTAGTTACATTCTTTCTTTTGACTTTGCTTACAGAATCTTATGAAAAGTAATTGTGTTTTATTTTGCTCACCTTTTGTTCTATGGCTTCCATACTTGCAGGTTATAAAAGAATTGTTCCAAATTTGGTTCTGGTACTTGTATAGTTGCATATGGTACATTAAATGTTAGATTTGTCTCAAAATTAACCTACAATTTGTGAAGTGTGGATTCAGACTGCTGCCCAGTTATCTCAGTAACATTTTTTAAAGTGCATCTTTCCCCTACTGACTTGAAATGCCACCTGTATCAATATTTAATTATTTGAAACTAATTCTGGGCTTTCTATTTTATTCTGCTGGTCTGTCTATTCACCTGAAAATCTGTCACAGTTAAACAGGCTGCAGGAGGTTTATGTACGTCTGGTAGAGCTCATCCTTCTGAATCGCTCTTTTCCTCCCAGATCGCCACTGCCCACCCAGAGCCATCGTGTGGTTAGTCATAGGAATGTGGCTGCAGCTGGTGTGGCAAACACCTTGAGTTCACTGTATTTCGAGAGAAATAGGCCAAAAATAAATTAGTATCATTAGGTCACAACCAGGTCATTTCTATGTACTTATTAACATGTGCTGGTAATATCATCTTACTGATAAAGAAACCAGATGGCAGCAAGAATGGCACAAATCTCATAAGTACCTAGAAGAAATCTCTAAATAAATATTAATTCCCATTTCCCCAAAGAAAGCAGCACACCTGCCTCATCAACCCCCCTCCTTTTTTTTTTTTTTGTAAATTTAACAATTGTCTCCATACATTGGGGACAATCCGGCATGTTACGACACTCGGCATGAGAATGATTCTCCAGGCAACTCCGCCTGCAGAGCTTTCTCGGATCAGAGGTCCCATCGTTTTCCATTTCATTCACCTCCCTGCTTTGTTACTTTACTTTTTCCATGCTTCTCTAAAAAGAAAGAATTTCCATTTCCTAGGTGATTTTTGGAAAAGACGACTTGACAGCATCTAGTGATCTTTCAAGATCCCAAAATGCATGTTTCTGTGTATCATGCACTGCTCTAGATAGGACTGAAGAAGCCTCACAGAGATTCATGAAAACAGCAACGGTCGTTTACCTGGAAGTGGGGCTAAAAGGAGCAAAGGCAGAACCGAGTGAGGTGGCCAGGTGTTTACTTTGTGGCTATGCGCACTTGGGCTCCCTTTCCTCACACACAAGGAAACACCGCTTTCACAAAAGCAGCACAAAACACACGAATTAAACGAGACGTGAAAAAATAAGGGATAAAGGAGAGTTTCTAAACAGAGACATACACCACATATCTGCAAGGTTAGACTCAATGTTAAAGACATCAGTTCCTTCTAGAACAATTTATAAAGTTAACATAATTACAATTAAAATTCTAATAAGATTGTTTTGAAAATTTTGAGTGACAGGTAATTGGTTTATAAAATAAGTGGAAAACATTTCAAAATTATTACAGTGAAAGTTGTTAGCAACCATCAATAAGGGATAGGCTATATTATGAAATGCTGTGCGGCAGTAAAATAATTTTATACAAATATTTGTCTTTATACACGCATACATACATAAATATATACATCACATCCCATATTGGCAGAGAAAAATGTCCACTACAGATCAAGAGAGAAAAGCTAGATGCAAAACATGTACTAAAAGCAACTGGATGTGTGTCATACACACCCACCCATAGCAAATCAATTATCTTATACAGATATGTGTGTACAGTAATCATGCAAGCACATACATGTGCACATACTACAAACTTACATGGCTGTGTAACAAGGCTTATGAGGATCAAACTAATTAACAATGACTCTGCCAAGGGGACCAGAGCTGGGGATAGTGATCCTGGGGCATTTAGGAAGACCTGCAGCACTTCGACTGTGTCACAGGACAGCACATCCGAGTATTAACTGTAATTAAAATACAGAAAAAAAACTACAAACACAGTCAAAGCGAAGAATAAAAATGTTTTTCAAAGTGAAGCATTGCACTTTTGAAAATTATTATACTTAACAAAACTACAATCATTAAATTGGGAAATTGGGTGGTAATTAGAACGACAGTGGCAATCAATTTCAGGGGGTAAAATATGGCTTAGTCAATGCATGGCATTACAATAGTGGCATAAATTCTTCTTTGATAAATTCAAGAGGCTTCACAATAAATTCCAGATAGATATAGCATAATTGCTTAAAAAAGGATTACAAAAGTAACTAAAAGAGATTTAAGTGAATCTAGGTCACATATACTTAAATAGAGTATGAATCTAAATATAATATGACTCTGAATATAAAATTAACCTAAATTTTCCTAAAGAAAGTATTTTAAAAATATCTATATAGTACATATATAGAAAGAAAATATATATTATATATAGTATGTCTATTTTGTTAGTTTCAATACATACCTATTTAAAATCACCTATTATTTTGCAATATATTATTTTGGAAATATTACTTTTTCACCTTAAATTTATAAAATAACTATTCAAACTCTTCATATGTATAAGGGTCTGTCATCACTAAAGTCACTTCTGGGACCGTCTAACAGTTTTCAAGAGCATATCATATTCAGTTCCTCCTTTAGTTTGAGATATAGCATATTGTGAATCCAAAAATGACACACTGGAAATTCTATCTTCAGCTTCACGTACCCAATCACATAACATTATAACAGCTGTTTTTTCCATTTGTCCTCCAAGAGTATACCATGAACTCTACATAATAACCCATTACTCCATTGCTTTTTTACTCTAAAGCTTGTTTACAACAAAATACAAGAATCCAAGATGAGAATATATGGTATATAGCTCTTTCTGAAATACTATTTAAGGGAGAAAAACTCTGTTTTAATCGAGAGACAGGGTCTCACCCTGTTGCCCAGGCTGGAGTGCAGTGGTGTCATCAGAGCTCACTGTAACCTCCAACTCCTAGGCTCAAGTGATCCTCCTGCCTAGGCCTCCCAAGTAGCTGACACTATAGGCACATGCCACTATGTCTGGCTAATTTATAAAAAAAAATTGTAGAAATAGGGTCTCCCTATGTTGTCTAGGCTGGTTTCAAACTCCTGGGCTCGAGTGATCCTCCTGCCTCAGCCTCCCAAAGTGCTGGAATCACAGGTGTATGCAACCATGCCCAGCCAACTCTGTCTTTTATTCAGACATATACTATATACTAATTATAATAAAGGCTGAAATCACAAAGTCAAACATAGATAGATTTGACCAAATAGTGTAAAATTCTGCAAATCAGAAAATCATAAGTACAATAAAAATGAACTGAAAATAATATATGAAATTTGTACAAAGTCTGTAAAATCCTTCTCCAAAGAATACTATCTCTGAAGATGCTAACAGACGTTAAGAAAAACCATAAATATAAAAGTGGGGAGATCTGTATTCAGGAAAGTAAGGACAACATTGAATACTGTATTTTCCTCTTAAAAATCCACGATGTAGGCCAGGTGTGGTGTGGCTCACACCTCTAAACCCAGCACTTTGGGAGGTTGAGGCTAGAGGATTGCTTGAGGCCAGGAGTTTGAGACCATCCTGAGCAAGAACGAGACCTCATCTCCACAAAAAATAGAAAAATTAGCTGGGTGTGGTGGCACCCGCTTGTAGCACCAGCTATTCGGGAGGCTGAGGCAGGAGGCTTGCTTGAGTCCAGGAGTTCTAGGCTGCAAGGAGCTATGATAATGCCACTGTACTCTACCCAGGGTGACAGAGTGTGACCCTGTCTCAAAAAAAAAAAATTCACAATGTGAAATGAAATCAGAAAAATTTTAAAAGTTCTGCTCAAATATGTTTAGTTTTTTATCATTTTGCTTCCCAAACTTTCTGACCACGGAACATTTATTTTGTTTCTTTATGGGACTACTGTATGTGTCTCAGAAGGCTGTCACGAGGGTTAAGGTAAATGATATTAAACATGTTCAGATAATACAGTAGGTACTTGGTTCTTTTTTTATTACTACCTTTTTTTTAATAGTCTTTCTATTAAATGCAAAACAGTTCAACTATCTGGGTCATAATTAGCAATTTCCTTACTATATATGAAAAGCAATTTCTATTCATTTGAATAAAAATCAATTCCCCAGTTATATTACATGCATGAGTACATATGTGTATATCATATTTACAAAATTAATTAGATAGATATGCAATTTCTTTTCCTGCCTGTTCATAATATACTTTTTGAATGTACATCCTTGAAAAGAATTACTTTGTAGTTAAGTGGAAGTTTTGAAAAAAGTGTATCAAACTATATATTATACATATTTATATAAAAGGTGATTTCTACTATATCTTGGTAATAGTATTCAAAAATGAATGAGGCACCACATGTACTCACCATCAAATTGGTATTAACGGATCAACACATAAGTGCATATATAAGAATTACATCTATTAGATGTTGGGCAGGGGGGAGGGGGGAAGAGGGAGGAGGGGACGGGTATATGTGTACACAAAGAGTGCAATGTGTACCACGCAATGGGATGGACATATTTGAAACCTGGACTGAGGGGGGGAGGGGGGGCAAGGGCAACACACGTAACCTAAACATCTGTACCCTCATATTATGTTGAAATTAAAAAAAAAAAAGATTAAAAAAAAAAAAGAAGCTGAATAGCAAGAAAATCCTACCTTTTAGTAGGTGTTCCATGTTCCCACAAACATTGCCCACCCATTAGCAAGGCCGTAGGCATCTCAAAGACAGCAGCTATGCATTCTGAATATTGATCCAGCGATCTTACAACAATAAAAATAGTTAACAACCATTTACAGTCTATTTCCTTTCACTTTTTCTTCTTAAATTGTTTTTTACCTCTAACACATTATTTATAAAGTAGGAAGGAACAGTCAGTGGTTTTATGTATGTGGAAATTAGAATTCATATAAGGGTTAAGCAACTTGCCCAGGGCCCCACAGCTAGTTAGTGACTGTCCTGGTCAGGCTAGGAAGGCTCAAAGGTCACTAGCAATTATGCTGCTTGTACTGATCCTTTCAGTTTCAGGAGGCTTTTCATGAAGCCATGGGCTTCATCCTGCTAAACTAATACTAAACTGAACTAAAATAACTGACTAAAAACAGATCTGTCCTGAGTTGAAGAACGCCAGATAGGGACACCCTTGATTGACACTCTAGAAAGCAAGAAGGAGATGGAAGAAGGCAGAGAAAGGGGGCCGGGGGAGGGGGGGAGAAGGAGACAGGTATTTATAATATAGTAAGTCCTATTATACATGGTCACCAGGATATTTCTCATCCTACCTATAAATACAATGGCAGAAAAAAGACAATAACACTAATCACCTGACTTATTTCAGGGCTCATGAGTAACACCCAAACAATTCAAAAATTCTAGAAAATAGCAACCTCTATGCAAGTCAGGATAAAAAAAGCAGTTATAAAACAGGAGAGGCAATGTGACCATCCAGTAGTGACTTTCCATTGTGGACTGCTGGGCACAATTAGAGCTGGAGGAAGGACTGTCTACATGCCAGCGAGATTCTCATAGGAAAGTAAGTGCTATATATCACTTTTTTGTTTTCCTCACTTAAGATGAAAGCGATTCTGGCAGCAGGATATAAAAGCTAAATCCATCAAGTCAAGTTTCTGCAACAGCTGATCAGAGCTACGAAGAGAGATTTAGGAATCTCAAGGTAGAAGTGGTAGATAATGCCATGGAAATGGAGAAGACCGTTTAAAAAATGTTTGTAGACCAAGACTAAAAGAAGATTATGTAAAGCAGCCTGACAGTGAAGGGCATGCAGCAAAGAGTCACCTGAGAAGAAATGGTCCCAGAGGTGGAAGAGAACAGTGACAGAGGGGGGCCAGAAAGATTCAAAACGGTATCAATCACTGCTCCGAGATCAAGAAGGACCGAGGACTCAAAATCCACCTTGGGATTCTGCAGGCAGGTGATGCTCAATCTCAGTGAAAGCTTTCGGTGAGGTGGTGGGAGAAAAGCCAAACCAAACTAGCGCAAAGAATAAACGGAAATGAATAGAGTGGCCACAACAGGTGCAAAACCTCCTTTCAAGATGCTTGTCCTCGAAGGCAAGCAAAGAGAGAAGTGGAAAGAAAAGTTAGGTTGAAAAAAAGGATAAAAGGATATTTTATGACGTGGGAAGTAGTGAGCAAAGGGGAATGAGTCCCAGGAGAAGGCAGAGCTGAGGAAAGAAAGTCATGGAGACGATTTGTTGAAGGGTCCTGCACAGAGGGGGAGTCAGCCCCTGGCAGAAGGAGGGACATCTCTGGGATAGAGGCTAAGAAGTTAGGACCAGCCTCCCAGCTGGTAAGTTCAGAGGTAGAGGCTCCTACCAGATACCCTTTCTCTGTGATTGAGGAGCCAGTTATCAACTGAATGTGACTAGGCAGTGGTAGGTAGGCACTTACGGAGGGAAGAAAAGCTTTGAATCTGCTACTCTGGGAAGAGGGGAGGTATACTTATTATTCAAGTATAATAATTCTGCTGAGAAATGGGAAACGCTTCAACTAAGGTAGTGAATGGATAGGGCTAGAGAAGAGAAGGCAGTTGGGAATAAGTTCTAAGGCTGAGCAGGCAGGATCTGCCAGCCCAAAAGATGTATGTGGTTGTGATTGAGACACTCAAGGGTGGCTCTCAGGTAGTGTTTTTCAAGCTGTGGGTCACAGGCCTAGCATGGTGGTTCCTGCCTATAATCCCAGTGCTTTGGGAGGCTGAGGATCACTTAAGCCCAGGAGTTTGAGACCTGCGTGGACAACATAGCCAGACCCTGTCTCTACAAAAAAAAAAAAAAAGAGTAAAAATAATTAGCTGGACATGGTGGCACATCTATAGTTCCAGCTACTCAGGAGGCTGAGGCAGGAAGATCATTTGAGCCCAGGAGTTCAAAGTGACAGTAAACTATGATTGTGCCACTGCACTCCAGCCTGGGCAACAAAGAGAGAGCAAAAAAACTACCACAGATCACATTCCACTAATTGGGATATGACATCAATTGAGTCTTGAACAGTATATGTTTGTAAATGAAATAAAATAGAGTAAAAAATATCAGAGTGCATTGCACTTAGTAAGGATAAGTTTTGTTTTGTGACTATTTCAGTTATGTATATAAATGTTTACTGGTTTTCTGATGATCACACAAGGGTGTCCCTATTTGGCATTCTTCAGCTCTGGACAGATCTGGATCTTAGTCAAGTATTTCAGTTTAGTTTAGTATTAGCTTAGTTTCGTCAGCTAAGGTAGCAGGATAAAGCCCAGGGCTTTGTGAAAAGCCTCCTGCAACTGAAAGGATCATGTGGGCAGGATAATTTCTAGTGACTCTTTAGCCTTCCTAACCTGACCAGAACAGTCACTAACTAGCTGCGGGGCCCTGGGCAAGTCGCTTAACCTTTATGAGTTCTAATCTCCACATACATAATGTGAAAATTATCAATATCAAAATAGAGTCGCTTATACCAAATGCTGACAATATGGAGCCGGGAGGCTATGAAGAAGCAGCCCTCACACACACATGCCTGCAACAGGACTTATCAGAAGAACTTCCTGCATGGATACCTATGACAGGAACTCTGCAAGGAACTCCTTGAAAACACAACATTCCAGATAAGCTGCTTGCACAAGGCCATCTGCCCAACAATGGTTATCTCCATCAATGAGCTGATGCCAACCCCTGCAACAAGCCCTGTGACCCATGGCCTTTGTTTCAAAATGGTTTATGTCAATTTCTCCTTTTTATTTTTCTTTAAAAGCTTCCCCTTTGCCCCAACCCCTTTGGATGTGGACATGGTTCATCAGAGCATGCATATCCCAGATTGCAATCCCTTGCTATTCCCAAATAAATTCTTTTTGGAAAGCCCATCTCTCTCTGTTGTTGTTTTAGGTTGACATGTAAAACTACTGACTTCTCCTTTCTACTTTATAAACAATGTGTTGGGGGCAGGACCAATTTGAAAAGAAAAAGTAAAATGAAATAGACTGCAGATGGTTGTCAACTAATTTTGTATTGTTATAAGATCACTGGGTCAATATCCAGAATGCATAGCTGCTGTCTTGTGAGATGCCTAAGGCCTTGCTAATGGATGGTTTGTCTGAACGGCAATGTTTGTGGGAACACGAACACCTACTAAGAGGTAGGGTTTTCTTGCTATTCAGCTTCTCGGTCCTATACAGTCCAGTGACTTTTATCCCTCTGACAGTTTCATTACTCAAGTATGAATGAATATTCTCAGATGACAATTTTTATCAAACAACAGTAAAAACATTTGCTTCAATAAATAATGATCCCCAATGTCAAGTAATCTTAGTCACCCTAAATCTCTCTGAAGCATTTGACAGTGCTGACCATCCCTCCTTCTTGAAACTCCTCCCCGACTGCCATGACTACGGGTTGCAGTCAAAAAAGTTTGAGATCTACTGTTTTAAGGTGGACCATCGAGTGGAAGGCGACATCCTAAAGCAAGATGAAGAATGCCAGATAAGGAGAGATTTCAGGGTTAAACAATAAAGTATGCCCTGAGATTCTTAATTCTCTCTGTCTCTGATGAGCTGATAGAAATCTGATTTGATGGTGTCAGCTTTCAAATCCTATGCTTAATGTTTAATCAACTGTTTTGTAACTATTGATCTAACTGGAATTCCTTTTTTAACTGCATCAAATTATGGCATTGTTATAAATGGAACTCATTTCTTGGTTTTTTTGGATCAGCGAATGGAATTAAACCGTAACAGAAATAATTATTAGTAAAAAGAAGGCATTCAGTCTGATATTTAGAAAAATAGTCTGCTGTCAGAATGATGAGGTTATTCTCACTGATGAAATTTTGGATTTTAAGTTTTAGCCCAGTTTTCATCTCTGACTGATATCTACACAGTTCGATGCAGATTTATTTAGTTTTTTGACACAGACACTGGTTGGATTTTTTTAAAAGAAATTCTTCTGAAGCAGAAAATTGACTCCCTGTAGATTTTTCACTCTGTTACACATATTAAACTACATTGATTTGGGTGATGGAAAAAGGCAGAAAGAAATGGAGAGGTGTGGGGGAAGAGGCCAATAAGGTTATAATTTCAAATTACAAAGAGTCAAGAGAATATTACCAACCTTTTATTGTCAGAGAAATGAAAAGTCTTACACCCTTGAAAATGAAAGGTGGGTTGCCAGGGAATGTCAACAGTAATTCTCCTCCAAATGGTTCTAGATGAGATATGAGGGTGGCACAAAAGTGGCTGTGGCCCTAAGCAATCCAGCAACACACACACACACACACACACACAGACACACACACAGCAGAATGTAGAGTTAACCCAACAGTTCAAATGCCAGCTCCTTCGCTTGCTAGCTATGTGATTTTGGGCAAATCAAGTAAGCTCAGTAAGTTAATATGTTAGCATCTGTTAGCATCTTGGGAAGAGAATAATAGACTTCCCAAGGTTGGTGTTAGATGTAGATAAGTCAATTCTTGTGAGGTGCTCCTCATAGGATATGGTTGTAAGTACTAGCTCAATGATTATTGTATTATTATAGTTTCCTAGGGCTGCTATAACAAAGTACCACTAATTGGGTGGCTTAGAACAACTGAAATGCATTGTCTCACAGTTGTAGAGGCTAGAAGTACAAAACCAAGGTGCGGGCACGGCCATGCTCCCTCTGAAACCTGTAGAGGGAAGGAGCCTTCCTTGTCTCCTCCAGATTCTTGTAGCCCCAGATATTTCTTGGCTTCTGTTCTGACAGTGTAACTTTGGTCTTCACATGGTGTTCTCCCAGTCTCTCTTCACACAGTCTTTTCCCTGTGCAAGTCTGTCTCTGTGTCCAAATTTACCCCTTTAATTTAATTTTTATTTTTATAAATCTCAATAGTTTTAGGGGGTACAAGTGTTTTCTGTTATATAGATGAATTGTGTAATGCTGAAGTCAGGTCTTTTAGTGTACCTGTCACCAGAATAATGTACATTGTACCCAACAGATAATTTTTATCCTTCACGCTCCCCACTCTTTCCCCTTCTTAGTTTCCAATGTCCATTATATCACTTTATGATCGTATATGCCCATTATTTAGCTCCCCCTTATAAGTGAAAACATGTGGTATTTGTTTTTCCATTCCTGAAATACTTCACTTAGGATAATGGTCTCTAGTTTCATCCAAGTTGCTGCAAAAGACATTATTTCATTCTTTTTTATGGCTGAATAGTATTCCATAGTAAATACACGAGGTCCGTCCAGAAAGGATTCAGCCATGTAATATGAAATATAGAGACATTTATTGAAGAGGATAAAAGATAGATACAAGAAACATTGTACATAGGACAATGATGTCTCAGTTCCCTTCAAAGTAGGCACCTTGGGACCTCACACAGTTCTCCCAGTGTCTCTTAACCTAAACCGTACATGTTCAACATTCTCAGGTGTTCTGCTTGTTGCAGGCTTTCTGGAATGTGGATCACTTTCGACAGATTCTCGACCATCTTTGAAGCATTTGTGCCACACTTTTATTTGTGTTATTCATCGTCCCTGAAATCCTTCTGAATCATTTGAATAGTTTCTGTGGAGGAATGTTCAAGTCTAATGCAAAATATGATGCAGATTTCTTGCTCAACTCACTCAGTCATTTTGAATGCAATGGCCACACAGTACACGTGCTCACTTAATTGTGTCTAGGGCCCCACTGACTAGTACGGTGAAATCGTCATTGCTCACACACTTCTCGGCTGTCAGGTTACATCAATGTTGCACAATCCATTCTCATTATATTAACAATGGCTGGATACTTTCTGGACAGACCTCATATACTGCATTTTCCTTAACCGCTCATTGGTTGATGGGCACTTAGGGTGATTCTCTATCTTTGCAATTGTGAATTGTGCTGTGATAAACATTTGGATGCAGGTGTCTTTTTGACATAATGACTTCTTTTCCGTTGGGTAGATACCTAGTATTGGCATTGCTGGTTCAAATGGTAGGCCTACTTTTAGTTCTTTGAGGAATCTCCATACTGTTTTCCATAGAAGTTGTATTAATTCACATTCCTACCAATAGTGTATAAACATACCCTTTTCACTGTATCTGTGCCAACATCTGGTTGTTTTTTTTTTTTTTTTGACTTATTCACTGTGGCCATTCTGACAGGGGTTGAGTGGTATCGTATCTTATTGTGGTTTCAATTTGCATTTCCCTGATGATTAATGATGTTGAGCATTTTTTCATATGTTTGTTGCCCATTTATATATCTTCTTTTGAAAAAAATCTGTTCATGTCTTTTGCCCAATTTTTATGGGGTTATTTGTTTTTTTCTTGCTAATTTGTTTGAGTTCTTTTTAGATTCTGGATATTAGCCCTCTGTCAGATGTACAGTTTGAGAATATTTTCTCCCGTTATTTAGGTTGTCTATATACTCTGTTGATTATTTCTTTTGCTGTGCAGAAACTTTTAGTTTAATTAAGTACCATTCATTTATTTTTGTTGTTGTTGTTTTGTTTGCTTTTGGGGTTTTTGCCATAAATTCTTTGCCTAGACTGATGTCCAGAAGAGTTTTTCCTATGTTTTCTTCTAGAATTTTTATGGTTTCAGGTCTTAGATTTAAGTCTTTTTAAAGAACACCAGTCATTTGGATTAGGGTCCATCCTAATGACATCATTTTGACTTGATCATTTCTATGAAAGATCTTATTTCCAAATAAGGTCACATTCTGAGGTGACTTCAACTTCTTTTTTGGGGGGGCCTCAAGGAGGACACAATTCAACCCATAACAATTACTTAATTATCTTGCTAGAGATATTTTGCAAGAGATAGGTTAGTATATAAACTACTTTAAAATTATAGAATATCCTCTAGTGATTCACTTTCTTTTTATTTTTCTTTTTAAAGGAAGGAGTCTTCCTTTTCAATGTAATGACTTTGGTATAAATTTAGTGAATTTCCTTTCCTCTTAGCTGAATCTGGAATGACTGGATATTGACTTCTCCATCATTCTATGGTTTCCTGGTCTTGAGACAAGGAAAACTGCCACAGTCCTTTGCAATTATGCCTGCAAAAGTGTATACCACAAAAAAAGAGCATGTATCTTTACTCTGAACTGTTTGTTAATCACATAACAAACTCAATTGTACTCATCATGAATGGAAGAGAACGGCTCTTCAATGGAACTCAAATGAGTATAAATTACACACTTACTAATCAAAACGAATTCTTTTCAGCCAATTTTTTTCTCCTTAAATGTTTTTAATGAGTAATACAGGCTTTTGTTCTTTTTATTGGCCAGTTTCTCTGCTGTAACCCTAATTCTAACCGCACTTTTACCACACAAAAAATACCAAATGCCACA
Organism: Avahi laniger; assembly: GCA_963575035.1. Classification (NCBI taxonomy): domain Eukaryota; kingdom Metazoa; phylum Chordata; class Mammalia; order Primates; family Indriidae; genus Avahi; species Avahi laniger. The sequence continues at coordinate 6,806 of CAUYSK010088750.1, read as the reverse complement.
CATTCATTTCTACTTTTTTGTATGCTTTGCAAAATGACATACATTTTTGCCCTAAACTGGAACATGCTATGAAGGTTTGATCTCCTAACACTGCAATCATGGATACACTTAACAAAAACTTCAAATTAGCTAACATAAGAAATAAAAACAGGACTCTCTGAGGACAGAATGCAGGTCAGAAGGGCACATAGCACCTTTTTTTTTTCAGGGCTATATTGACCCCCATTCATGCAAATGTGCTAATGACCTCCTATGACAGAACCGTCTGGCAAAGAAGAAAGGCTCATATGCCAATGTGAAGGGAGAAGAATCAAAGTGGGAGGAGGAATGAGTTAAGTATTCTACAATTTAACAAGATGAAATGTTAGGCACTGAATTTCTTGCCTTCTGAAAAGTGCTAGCAAAATATAACGTCTTGATAGTCAAAAAAAGAATATACATGTCGATCCACTTTCCTTTACACTACTTAAGTGATCATAAAAATGTAATTATAAATTAAGGCTTCATAAAGCAAATCACAGTTTCCCTTTGATGATAGTAAATAATTCAGAGATGATTTGTTTACATTTCTAATTTGTCTTCAATGGTAGTCATTTCTCATTTTAACTATAGTTTGTCTTTACCTCAGTTTTCTCAAGTAATTAGGGACCTGAAAACAAATATTTACACATGCTAGAGGTGCACTTTTTAAAGAAACTGCTAATTTCAAATTTGACCCCGTTGTGGGTGGCAATAATGGGCAGTAGTAATGGATCAGGACCACACGGTGGCACTATAAGCAATGGGCTAATGGCACGTATTTTAATCAGCATCTACTCTAAAAGGTGAGCCAGTCCAAGCGGCTTTAAAGACAACCGGAAAAGTGTAAGACTGCAATGCAGAATGGGGATGAGAAAAGGTTACATAAATGAAAAGAAAGCAGCTATAATCATTGTATCAAATCACACTCCAGGCCATCTACCAAACATAAGAAGCCTCTTTAAAGACTCCTATTGTTTACAGGGATGAATTAATTACTCAAAAAATGAAACACAAATGCATGAGGGTTTTGTTATTTGATGGACTAAGAGAAACGTTTTCATATGTTCTGGGTTGCTCAATCTTTTTTATTTTGAAACACACGGCACCAGTGAATTTATACCGCAAGGCAGACAGAAAACCAAAAATTATTAGTTCACTAGTTATAGTCATAACATAAACCATTTAGTCATCCAGTCTGTATCATCCAATTGTTTCGGTCAACCAAGCAAGGCAACTGACATTGACAGCTTAGAAAAGTGACCTTCAGATAAAGAATTCTGGAGCTGGAGAGAAAGTCATCAGAAGTGCATGAAAAAACTCCCAAAGTAACACCAATTAATAAAACAAATTAGCAGTGTATCTTCACCTTAATGCACTGGTGCTCAAATTTCCTCCTATGAAATTTTCTTCTAGTTAGCAGCTAGACCACTAAAGACCACTTTAATTTGAGAGTATCTTAACAGTATCTTGATTTTAGATTGGTGCTGAATGGAAGAACTAAAAGTGATACATAGCAAAATGCTTGAAATTGCTTGTTCTTCTAGGCAGATTTTAACAATAGGGCAAATGAAAAGTTAGTCCATATATTGAAATTTATAATTAATAATTTTCTCATGAAATTAATAGTATATTGCTGAAGATAAGTGAGAATGGCATACATATACTTTTAATTGAGCCAAAGCAACTCCATAAAGTAAGAAAACATAGGTGTCTCAGCATTTTCACATTATGGGGTTTTATTCTTTGTTTTTATTCTTCATTCTTGATTAATCTGCACCTAATTATATGTTTCAGTCCCCAATTAAAAGCTCCTTAGTATATCTATCTCCTAATTTTTAAGTCCTCCAGAGTCATAATAATAATATTAATAAAATAAAGGCAACATTTGTTAAGCTCTTATTAGATGCCACGTATTGCAACAAGCACAGTAGATATCATTTCATATAAACCTCACCAAAAAAGATCCTATGAAATTAGTACTAATGTTCTCTCTGTTAACAAAGAGGAAACAAAGGTATAAATTAATATGCCAATTTTACGCAACTACTGAGTAGCAAAGCTAAGTTTTGAATCCAAGAATACTTTTTATCAAAGCCCCTGGCTCGCCTTGTGAAGCAGAGGTTGAAGCGCGGTGGTTAACAGCCACATTGCCTGAGGTCTGTCTGGTTCCAACGCTGACTGGCTTTTTGGTCTTGGCAAATGACTTAGACGTTCTGTGTCCCAATACACTTATTATACCACCCAGCAGTTCATAAAGTAGAAATTAAAAAACTCTTACTGAGAAGCTTCCAATTTCTCTCAGGTACTTCCAACCTGCACAAATAAATCCTTTTGTGAAACATACTCTAGCTGCTCTAAGAGACTAATAAATCAACTGGCATTTGATATAACTGATATAAGGTGTGTATTTGATTTTCAGTAAGGTCTTCAATTGTTTCTGATAGGTTACACTATGCTGTGACTATTAGCACTTTGGGTGATATAGTTAATATAGGGCTTTTTTTCTTCATAAATTCTACTAAAATGTCTATATGTCAAATGGAGCTGGTAATTGAAATTAATAGTGTAGATGAACAGCAAACCTTTCTTGAAAAATGATCATTTGGAGAACCAAATTTGATTACTAAACCTTATTGAAGGACTGCCACAATTTACCTCCAGCTTCATTTCATTTAATCTGTGCACTGTTTCCATTTACGAAATATTCATAGCCTTTGGAGAGTACTGGGAAATCTATGATTGGAACTAAAATTACACAAGGCAGGGAACATAGAAGTATAACAGAGGTTCCTATCATTTTCTGGTGACTCATTTAAACCAAAAAAATCAGTAAGGGGTAATATTCTCTTCTCACTTACAAAGACACTTCTGGCATTCGGCCTCTATATTCAGAGAAATTCATTAATCCGTTAATCAGTGGCAAAGGAGACAATGCAATGTGGTTAGAAAGGACTCTGAACTCAATGGTAAGAAACACTGATTTTAATCCACAGGCTTCCACTAACCAGCTGTGTGGTGTTGAACAAGTCACTTCTTCGACCCACCTTAATCTCCTGTTCTGCAAAATAAGAGGATTTCTATTCTTGAACTTTAAAATTTTAAGAATTGGTGCAGTGCAAAGTCAAAAATAGTTATCTAAGTGGGATCCCAAGAGTTTTATAAATTGCTACTTGAAGAGGCAGAACAATATCCAAGCGTTTGTATTAGATTCTTTAAAGTTTACACATTATGGTGGAGAAGGGTGGAGTTACCCTAAAAAACATGAGCCAAAGTGATCTTTGACAAAACATCTTGATCTAGAACAAGTTTTCTCAAACAGGAGATTGTCAAACTATTTCAAGTAACAAGGAAAATATAACAAGGAAAAAAGAGGACCTCAATTTCATAGTCCTTTTTTATCCAAAAATATGGTAATATTAACCCCACTCTTTGGCAGAAACAAAAAGAATAAGTATTAATAGCAATAGCACTGAATGATCGTGTCTCTGGGGACACACAGGTTAAACACACCTTTGATGACCTTCCACATTGAGACGTGCGGGGAAGTGGGAATTCCAGCTCCTGCCATCAGGCTACTCCAGACTTGAATCCCCCCTTGCTCAGCTTTGTCTCTCTCCTGCCACAGCGCCAGCCTTGAGGAGCCCTGGATCTGGGCAGAGCAGAGGAACATAGAAGATGCCTGGCAGCAGGCTCATAGCCTTTTCACAGCCCCTCTGCGCTCGCTCTGCCCTCTACAGGCCATGTTTCATGAATGTTCTGTGTCCTCTTTCTTAGATACAGGCTGGATAGTGATTAAGAAGCTGGTTTATGCATTCTACTAAGTGAAGTATCCCAAGAATGGAAAGGCAAGCACCACATGTACTCACCATCAAATTGGTATTAACTGTTCAACACATGAGTGCATATATAAGAATAACATCTACTGGATGTTGGGCAGGGAGGAGGGGGGAGGGGGGAGGAGGGGACGGGTATGTGCATACACAAAGAGTACAATGCGCACCACCCGAAGAATGGACATATTTGAAACTTGGACTTGGGGGGGAGGGGGGGCAAGGGCAACATACATAACCTAAACATCTGTACTCCCATTATATGCTGAAATAAAAACAAACAAACAAACAAAAAGTTTGCTCTATATTATGTCTTAGAGTGGGAGTAATACATTAAATGAATATATTGATCACTAGGGACAATATGTAAATTTTGAATTGTCTTAAAATGACTTATTCAGGCTTCAAGGGTTCCTTCAACAAATATTTCCTTGTTCCTACTGTGTGCCAGGCACTGTTTTAGACACTGGCTTGAACAGTAGACTCAACAAAGTCTTGGCCCTAAAAGGATTTAGATTTTGGTTTAGATGGACCATAAACAAATAAGTGACTCTGTGATATAAAGTGCTGTGAAGACATTTGAGTCTAGGTAGGGACTAGAGAGAAATATGATGTGATTTTACAGAAGGTAGTTAAGAAATACCTCTCTGAGGAGGGGACAGTTAGGCAGGGGCCTGAAGTGGGTGAGGGAACACAGGAATATGGAATATTTGAAAAAAACAATATTCTGGCAGAGCGATTACCAAGTGCAAAGGTCCTGAAGTCATTGCATGGCAGGCATACCAGAGGAATAGCGAGAAGGCCACTGTAGCTGGAGGAGAGGGTGTGGGAGAGAGGCAGGGATGATGTCAGAGGGAAAACGGGAGCCCAAGTTTTAGGATTTGTGGGCCACTGTAAGGACTCCGGCATTCACTCTAAGTGAAATGGGAGGTCAACAGAGGGTTTGAGCAAAGGAGTGACATGGCCTGACTTGCCTTTTCAACAGGGTGACTCTGGCTGCCATGTTGAACAGGCTGCAGAGCAGGAAGAATGGAAGCAGTCAGGCCAGTGTGTCATTCAGGCAGGAGACGACGGCCGGGGCAGGGCAGATGGGTGGAATAGTAGGCTCTGGATATATTTTGAAGGTAGAGCCAGCAGGGGTTTATTGATGGACTCGGAATAAGGATATGAGAAGAAGAGAGGAGTGACGAATAACTCTGGGATCTTTGGCCTGAGAAACTGGAATGAGGGAATTGCCATTTACTGAGATGGAGAATCCCAGAGGAGGAATAGCACTGGAGTGCAGGCCATGAATGTCTGATCACGTCTGAAGTGCCCAGTAGACATCTCCATGCATGTGCTGAGCAGGCAGCTGGAGAAGTCAGAGATGTAGACGTAAATTTTGGAGTCATCAGGGTGTAGGTGGTATTTAAAATCATGGGACTGGATCGTGTCACCCAGGGAGCAGTGTAGGAAGAAGAGCAGAGTCTGAGCAAGCCGTGGGGCATGCTCGTAGCCGAGGGCGGAGAGACGGGGAGGAGATGTGAAGGAGCTGAGAGGCAGTGGCCGTGAAGTCGGGGGACCAGCAGAGTGTGTTTCCAGGAAACCAAGCGAATAAAGTGTTTCTAGAAGGAAGCAGTGATGTGTCAAATGCTTCTGATAGATCAAGTAAAGACTGAGGATAGAATATTGGTTTCAGCAATATAAAGTTCCTTGGTGACCTTGACAAAGCCGATTGGTGGTGTGGCAGGCAAATGTGCACTGATAGGAGGGAGGGTGGAGACGGTGCGCGTAGACGTCTCGCTGGGGGGCAGTTTTGTTGTACAGAGAGCAGGAAGGTGGGCAGTGGCTAGTAGGTGAAAAGATCAAGGGAAGGTTTTTTTTATCATACAAAATTTTTATTTTATACCTATTAAAAGAACTCTTAGATTTAGGCAGGTTTTATCATGCAGCACTCTTGTATGTATGTGTGAAAAAATATATCTGTATATAAGAAAATATAAGTGAAATAAATTTAATGTGTTCCTAAAACTTCTTTTTGTTAAGCCTTGACTATCCTGAATACCATTTCAACTTAGAGTCACTTATTTCCACGTCTGTCCACATAACATTGTCCTCTGAGTATCAAGTGTTGGTGACGCAGCGTTTCTGAGAGAACGCGCCACTGATTTCCTTCTGCGCTGTTGACACCTAGTTGAGTTTTGATGCCGTTATTACTTCTTTTTTTAAAGAGTTAAAGAAAACCTTATTTCTGCTATACATAACCATATATCGTTTTTTAAAAAACAATTATATTAAGTTTTAGCATTGAGGTGTGCATTCCAAATACATATCTGCACTCCCAGCCTCCCTTACAAGGTAGTAATATGTATAGATTATTGGATTATACAGGAGGGAGGGGAAAAAGCTGCTATTTTTCAAAAGGAGTGGTGTGCCTAGTCACATTTTTAGTCAGTTCAGAATAATGTCATTTAGTCTTCTCAGAAGTCAGAAACTTCTTTGCCATTTTTTAGATTATTCTCTTGGCTAATCTGCTGGCATAATTTTAAACTCAACACCAATCAAGAGCTTTTTTTTTTTTTTTCCTGTTTGTTCTTTTTGTGCTTTATTTATTTATTTATTTTATTTCAGGTTATTATGAGGGTACAAACATTATGGTTACACTTTATGTCTTTGCCTCACCCAAATGAAGGTTAGAGGCATGCCCTTCCCCCCTACAATGCTCCCCGTGTCCTTTAGTTGTGGGTTTATCCCCCCATCCCCCTAATCCCTGGAGAGTAGTTCTGCCATGTGATCACCCTAGTGTTGATCAGTTAGTACCAATTTGATGGCGAGTACAAATGGATCCCGTTCCCGTTCCTGGACTAAACTTAGGCCCATCATCCAAAGTGAGGCACCACAAGAGCAGAAGAACGGGATCCATCTGTACTCGCCATCAAATTGGTACTAACTGATCAACACTAGGGTGATCACATG
>CAUYSK010088749.1:0-11155 GCA_963575035.1 Avahi laniger | reverse complement strand
TAAACTGTGGTATATGTATACCATGGAGTACTATTCAGCTTTAAGAAACAATGGTGATATAGCACCTCTTATATACTCCTGGAAAGCACTGGAACACATTCTACTAAGCGAGGTATCCCAAGAATGGAAAAACAAGCACCACATGTACTCACCATCAATTTGGCATTTACTGATCAACACATAAGTGCACATATAAGAATAACATCTATTGGATGTTGGGCAGGAGGGAGGGGGAGGAGGGAGGAGGGGACGGGTATATGCATACACAAAGAGTGCAATGCGCACCGCCCGAAGGATGGACATATTTGAAACTCGGACTTAGTGGGGGAGGGGGGGCAAGGGCAACATACATAACCTAAACATCTGTACCCCCATAATATGCTGAAATAAAAAAAAAATCAGGACAAATATTCCATTTGATTTTCACAACTATCCACGAGAATATTTTTACCCCTATTTTTCTTTCAGAAAACTGAGGTTCCAAAAAGTTATGTAATGTATACATACACAGTGAGCTAGTGGCAGAGCTAAGCCTCTAACCAAGTCCCTCTGACTTCAGAGTTAATGGCATGCTTTTAAGTACTTTGTCATAATGTCACTTTATACAAGGCACAAGATCAGAACATGAACTGGGGTTATAGTCCTGTGTCTGGCAAATAGTGATAGTTATATTTTTAGAATGTGAAAATTGTAATTGTTATAAGATGTGAGTGTGTGTCTATTTCCCGGAGGATTAGTGTAAACTCTTGGAGAGGGGATTAAGGAGGAAAAAAATGGATCAAGAAAGGCTTTGTGAATTCTTGGCAGTAAGTTCAATCCTTAAAAAATGGATAGAAGTTGAATATCTTATAGAAGACAACAGCATGAGAAAAGGTATGGAAAAAAAATATGTGCTAAGAGTTTATGAAGAAGAGGGTCATGTAGACATGATCACTGAAGAGTATTTATCTTGCACCCAGATAGATCCTTCTTGATTGCCCAAAGCCTAACCATCCACCATTTGAGAGCTGTTTCTTCTGGAGATGAGGGTTTTCAGTCTTTGTTCTATCAAAAACAGAGTGTTCTATTAAACATCAAAACTCTTGGGAGGGGTAATGTACCAAGCAATTTGTTTTCCACTATGAAATTAGTCAGAGTCCTGGCAGGAAAGAGATGGAACTCCCATGCAGGGACTGTTTTATAGGTGGGCAACATCCAAAGGAACCAACAAGGGCTGGTTGAGAGTCCAGGCAGTAGCAACAGTGAGGTTTCCATGCCCTCTCTCCCCTCTTCTGACAGGGAGTGAGCTGTCTCTGGATCCCCCAAACGAGCTGTAGCTGCAGCTCAGATTGCAGATACGGAAGAGGGATGCCTACCAGGAGTTCACTGGACTTTGAAAGGGGAGCCCAGACCAGCAGAGAAAGAGATAAAAACAAATACACCAACCTATCTTTCCTCCTGCCTTCCAGGAGCCCAATGACATCTCCCACTGGCCAGACTCAACAGGAAGCCAGAGGACAAAGCCGCACAGTTGACCCATGCCCAAAGGGGACCCTCCCAGGACACAAAACAGGTTGGGGAAGAAGAGTGGTGACCAGATCTGGAAAGGCAAATGGAGAATGGCCAGTGCCAGGACTTACAGTGGTAAGGCAGGACAAAGGTCATTTGTGACTAATTGCATTTACAGTATTATAATAAGCTTGCATATTATTTTATTTTAGTTTTGCAAATTAAAGCAGATTCAACATTATCCTTGCAATAGATTCCTTTACATATCTGCATTTAGATTTTCTTTTAAGTTTGCGAGAGAAAAGGGTGGTGTTGCAGCTACGGATTTGGGATTATGCATGCCCCTTCGCCTGCTCATCAGTGAGTGACTGATGCGTGAGTGGCATCCGTCACATGTGTTGTGTGGCAAAGGTGCAGTGTCCTTGCTTTGAGTCAAGCAGCCAGCCCATGGTGGCAACTGGTATTTGGTTGGACCCCTTCCCAGCTATGTGACTGAGCCACTGATAATGGAACAGGAGGGATAGTGTCCAAGCAGGAAGAGATGTATGTGATCAGAAAATTGAGAAAGGCAAAAGGGCAGAAGAAAGGGACAAAATAAAAAATACAATGGAGTTAAGATTTTGCCTACAGCTGGCCCTGTTATGCTAAGAAGCCTCTTCCCTTCCCCTCCCAGGCACATGAAGCCAGTTGTAATCAGAGGAAAAGAGGAGCATCTAGCATCACACCTTCTCTGATTCAGGGCAGGGGGTGATCTCACACACACCTACACACATCCTCTTTCAGAGTAGATTTTAAAATTAGGACAGTAATGAATCCAAGCTGCTGTTATCATAAGTGGAAGGCAGAGAAAGGGTTGTTTGGGAAACGATTTTCTCCCTTATCTCAGAGTCAGCTTGTTATGTGAAGAGCATGCAGGAGAGAGAGAGTGTGCGTGTGTGCGTGTGTGTGTGTGTGCGCGCGTGCGCACGCGCACGCAAAAATCTCTCTTTTGGCTCTGAGAACATATGATCCTCAGGGAATTTTGGAAAAGGAAGCCCCAAAGTACTGTTTTTATGCTCATAATTGTCTATTTCCCTATTAAGAAATGGGCTCTCATACATAATTATTGGCTGGAAATTAAGCATCTTCTTGTGGCAATTTTGAAACTCTGTCTCTCTTTCTCTGTACACACATGTGCACACACAGAGCTGTATGCATGGTTGTACACATAATGAAACTTGAAGATGTATGTACAACACACTGCAGTAAATTAAATAATGCAAACATATCTTTGGCAAGACTTGAAAAAAAATGCTAGATTTTTCCCAGAAATAAACAGTTCCATAATAACTGAAGTGAAAAAAAAATAAAGTAAAATTTCCAAGTCCATCTTAGTTACATGGAAAGTCACTAATGTTTTCTTAAGAAGCTGGTACCAAAATCCTAAATTTCCACTCTGAATTCCAGTGGTCAACCTTCCATTCCACATTGTTACTTACTGGTACAGCATTTCCATTATCCAAGTTGAGTAATGGCTTATAGATGAATAAGGAATATAGAATCCGGTATTTGAATTCATCAAGCTGTTTCCAGTAAGTAATCTGAAACTCTGAAAAATGCCAAAAACATAATTACTAGTCCAAATAGCCGTTTTTATTTGTATAAATAAAGATGAAGATCATTATCTGGTTTATAGGGATTATTTCCTATTATGCTCATATTTTTAATGAGACATGGACTGTAACCGTTGCTTTATACCATTACATTGTCACTGTCACTTGAAACACCCTCGAGAGGAAGACGGATGATTGACTTGAAATGTACTAGCAAGACAGATGCAGTCTTTCTCTGTGTCCGAATACCAGGCCCAAAACTTGACACAGGAGACTGTCAAAAAGTCTCTCCCTGGCTCTTCCTGGGGTTTTCATTCAAATGTGAGTGTTTCCAAATGCTGTCTCCATAGGAAAGAGGCCTAGAAAATTCTTCTGAACTTCAAGAGAAAACAAACAAACATGAATTCTTGCTATATCTCTTACTTAAACTTACACTATGAACACAACCAGTTTTGATCCACACACTCTGCAATTTCCCCAGGGTAGGGTAATTTTGTGCCCTCTAGACAACTTGCAGAGTTCTTGAAAGACCCAGGAAGAGTGGACTGCAGTTCAAAATCTCAGGAACCAATGGAAGGGCAGTGGGTCAAAGTAATAGGGGTCTGTAAACACTTTGTGAACCAAACCTGGCTTCACACCTTTTCCATTAAGGGAACCTGTCTCTTGTAACCTGTCTCTTTCAAAACTTGTGACTGCTTTGACTTCTCCTCATCCTCCTTCAAAGGAACTTATTTCTCAGGTCCTTATTGCTGCATTCAATAGCTTACAGTAGATCTCAACTGGTAAGCCATGGCTGTCAGTGAAGCACCATTGGTTGTCCAACTAACACTCATTTTCCATCTCCCTTCACCAGCAGAAACCATCTCCCACTCTAGAGGCTGAACGTGCCAAGCTGGGGCTTTCTCAGCTTCCCTTGCAGCTAAGGCATGGGCATGAGACCCCAGCCTGGCCAATAGAGCGAGTCTGTTGGTAGGCCCCTGGAAAAGGTGTTCTTCTCCCAGTACAAAGTACGCACACACTTAAGGGTGGTTAAAATTAAGAGACTGACAATACCAAGCATTGGAGAAGATAGGGAGAAACTGGACCTCTTCCACATTGCTGATCAGAGTGTAAAATCCAACCACTTTGGAAACAGTTTGTCTGTTTTATATACAGTTAAATATAAACCAACCACCAGACCAAACAACCTCACTCCTAGATATTTATTCAAGATAAATTAAAACATATGTCTATATAAATATTGCACATATGTACTCAAAGCATAGCATACTCATAATAGCCCAAAACTGGAAACCCAAACGTCCACCAGCACTGAATGGACAAATTATGTTTTTTCTACAAAATAGAATACTAGGCATTAATAAAGTGAAACGAAACACAGATATATGCAATATCATGAATGAATCTCATAAACATGCTGAGTGAAAGAAGACAGATACAAAAGTGACTGCCTATAGCAGGGGGTAGGAGAAAGCATTGACTATAAGTGAGCACAGATGAACTTTTTGGGATGAGGGAAATGTCTTATATCTTGACTGTAGTGGCATTTACATGGGTGCATATACATATTATTAGACTATACACTTGAAATGGGTACATTTACTGTCTCTAAATTTTACTCAATAAAGTTGATTTTTTAAAAAAGAAATATCAACGAAGAATGACTCCTCTTCAGCTAGATGCTATTCTCTACCTAGAATGCTTGAAACTTGGGTGACCATCTTGGGATCATAAGAGACCATCCTATGACAGAGGCAGCGGAGACGAAGTAGAAGGATGGCACGTGCTCAGTTCTTGATGAGAGGGAGGCAGGACAGTGTGGGGGCTGAGAGCGTGGGTTCTGCAGGCAGATTGTCAAGTTCAAAGTCCTCTTACCACTTATTATATGCATGACCTGGAGAAGTACATTCATCTTTTTGTGCCTCAGATTTCTCATTTGTAAAATGAATATGATAAAAATACCGTCTACCCTCAGTCTACCCTCATAGGGCTTTTGGAAGGAATAAATCAATTAAATTGTAAATTCTATGATGGTAGAAATATTTCTTTTCTTTCATCATTTTTACTTTTATTCACTGATATAATTAAGTACAAGGAATAATACCTGGAACCAATGAGACCTTAATAAATGTTTGTTAAACAAATGAAAGAATACAAATAAAATACATTAGAAGAGTGTCTCACACTTGACAGAGTGAGTGCTATATGTGGTTATCATTTCTGCTATTGTTGTGCACCTGCAGATGCAACCCAAGATCCACTCTGTTTCTAGCTTGCTTGTTTTCTTCCTTCCTTCCTTCCTTTCTTTCTTTCGAGACAGAGTCTCCACCATATTGACCTGGGTAGAGTGCAGTGGCATCATCACAGCTCACTGTAACCTCACACTCCTGGGTTCAAGAGATCCTCCTGCCTCAGCCTCCCAAGTAGCTGGGACTATAGGCACATGCCACAATACCCAGCTAATTTTTCTACTTTTTTAGTAGGTAGAGACGGGGTCTCAGCTCTTGCTCAGGCTGGTCTCAAACTCCAGGGCTCAAACAATCCCTCTGCCTCGGCCCCCCACAGTGCTAGGATTACGGGGGCATGAGGCACCAAGGGCCTGTTTCTAGCTTTCTTGTTAAGTAAATATGAAATCTTTTGTTTCAGAAGTCATTTTTAATTTGCTATTCTGGAGGATCATCAAACTATAACCTATAGGCCCAATCTGGCTTGTGGTCTTCTTTTGTATGGCCCACAAGCTAAGAATGATTTTTATGTTTGTAAAAGATCATTGAAGAACAGGAATGTCTGTAAAAGATTGTTGAAGGAAGAGGAGGAGGAAGAAGAAAGGAAAAAGAGGAAGAGGAGGAGAGAGAAGCAACAATAGAGACTGACCTGTAAAGTTTTACTGATATTTACTATCTGAAAATTTTGCTAACCCCTATGTTATTCTACTCATGCAGCCCAAAGCATTCTTATACTTTGATCAATGCATAAAATTAATTTTTTTGTTTCAATGTACATGTTACAGCAATGTCTATCAGAAGGTTGAACTTAAGAAGTCCTGTGAATGAAGTGGAATGTTGTAACCTGCCTCTGAGTCAGAGGAACACAAAGGCAAGTTAGCATCAAGGATCATGCAGTCAATGGGACATGTGAGAATGCTCTTCATGGATGTCTAACTAATACTGCTCAGAGAGGTACATAGTCCAATCTAACCCAGCTCTGAGGGCATCCAAGGGAATTGTGAGATTTTAGAGACATTGTGAGGCTTTGTAATTATGCTAAAAATCTCAGAGTTTTAGTTTTAATAAATATTTCAGTATTTTAATTCTTTTGTACATGATGCCTAAAATTCAGATGCAGAAATATTGAGAGCAGTCACTCTGATCTGTCTCCCATCTCTGCACTTCCATTTCATTCCTCTCTGGTTATTATTCTAAATCATCACTTCTGCCATGTAACCTCAACTCTTGATTATTTCTTCTTGTATAAGATCTAATATTTGCCAAGATTCATCATCCTCTGGACAAATATTACCAAAATGGCACACTACGTGCTATGGAGTGCGCTGGAGTCATATCCATAATCTTCTTTGATCTCATATTACATGAAAAAGTATAATAGGTGCTATCGTTAGACCAGGAAGTCTCATCCTCACCTATTAACGTTTTGGGGATAGGTAATTTTTCATTGCAGGGGCTGCCTTGCGTATTATGGGATGCTTAGCATCATCCCTGGCCTCTACTCACAGATGCCAGTAGCCTTCCTCTCCCTCAGTCCTGCAATCGAAAATGCCTTCAGACATTGTCAAATGTCTCTGGAGAAGAGAAGGTTCACTATCACATCCAGCTGAGCACCGTTGTGTGATACTGTAAGGGAACTGTGGTTTTGGAAAAGTTGAAATGGAAAAAGTCAATTAATAGCCCAAAGGTACTTATCAGTAAGATAAGGGTCTTAACCAAGACTCCAAACTAGGTGTGTCTTCAAAACTCTTAAATACAAAGTAGTAGTTATGTAGGACGAACAAGATTTAATGCACAGTATCAGGACTACAGGTAATAAAATTCTACTGTTTATGGGATTTATGCTAAGTGAATAGGTGTTAGCTGCTCTTGTCACAAAAATTTTTAAAAAATGGGTGATTATGGGAGATGATGAATATGTTAATCTACTTCACTATAGTAACCTTTTTACTATCTATATATATCCCATAATCTCATGTTGTATACCTTTAATATATACAATAAAATTTATTTAAAAAATAAAAGTATTTTTGAAACCAAAAAAACTCTTAACTAATCTACAGTAGTTCCTATTTGAATATAAGCCCTATTCTTCCCTACAAACAGCATTTGGTGTACAGGCTGAGCTCTTCGCATCTGAAGGGCATATACCGATCTCCTAGCCACCTCTCCGCACATTCCTTGCCTGGGATGTCTTCCCCCTCCCCACTCTTACCTCTCTGACAATGCACATACTGAACTGTTTTGGATTAATTCACGGACCAGTTTAGCCAACTCTGCGGGAGGAGGGGTCATCTTTACAAATATTTGAGGAGTGAAAACCCCAGGGGTAGGGTGGGGGAAAACACCTGGATATCTTATCAGGCTAGACATGTGAGACCTCAGAGTCATTGCAACTTTATTTTTAAAGGAAGAAAGATATTGCACTCCCCACCCTCTCCCAAAGATGAAAAATAAGTTAAGCCAGTTACGGAGCCATAATAAGAGTTATGGGAAGCTTAGAAAGTATCTTATTGAACCACCTAAGTTTACACATGTGCTGAGGCCCATGGAGGACAGTGAGAAATGCAAGATCAACAGCCAGCTGGTGGGGAGCCACGCCTGTAGACTTCCAGTCCAATGCGGTTTCCATCACATTCTCTCTTCCTATTAATAGAGAAGATCACCAAAGCCAGAACTGTGCGACTGGGTTTCAGAGGTGGTTTGAATTATTGTTGAATTTTGCATTGAAGTGTATTTAACAATTTTATTTCTGAATAATATATTATAGATAAAATTTATTATTTCTGTCATTGCTTCTCATGTTAATATTTTCTGTGTTTTGAGCACTTATTGTATGCTGAGCCCTGTCTCTCCTTCAATTCTTACAGTGTGAAGTAGGTACAAAGATTATTATATCAGCTAAGGAACAGAAACCACTTTGGGACTTTCGAACATAAGGGATTTGATTTGGGAAATTGGTAATAGTGGAGTGGGAGGGCTGAGAAGGCGAAAAGGGGACAGTGACGCAACCCAGAGATTAGCAACAGCAGGAAGCTGCTGCCACCTCTGGGGCTGGAGGTGCAATGTGGGGAGGTGGTGTTGTCACAGTTCCGAAGTGTGGCTCTTTGAGAGAAAGCCTGCCCTGTACAAGCTGGGGCTTTGCTAGAGATGCTGCTATCACCAGATCCCACAGGCAGTGGAGAGATACCTGGACATCTCTCTGACTCCCACCCTCCAGCCTTCCATCAGGTGTCCTGTTGGCTGGACCCACCCAGGAGCCAGAGAGCAAGGGAGCTTGGGAACTATGTTTCCTTGTGTTGTAGAGCAGAGAGGGACAGAGGATGGATTTGAGGACAAGCAAGCACTGACCTACACAATTATCTCTGTTTTACCAATGTCTTTGACTTTCTCTGTGAATGCCGTCTCAGCAGTACCCTCCTAAATAGAGACAACTGGCAGGCAGGCCCAGTGTGAGGAGTGATAGCCCAGGCTGCTGTTTTTAGGTTCCCTTCCCTGTATCCTAAATAGAAGAAGAGGGTAGAGCCAAGGCAATAGAAACAGTCTGGCACTTAACATCTTGATGACTTCACTGGGGTAGAATCTACCAGCCAATCCACTCAGGAATCCACTAGCTGGCACCTTCAGAAGTATAAGATACATTAGGTATCAGGCTCAGGTATTTTCCAAAAGAAACACTGACAAGTTATGCAAGTGATGAAGGGCATAAATAGAGGCATATTATGAACTGAATTGTGCGCCCCCCCAATTCATGTGTTCAAGTCCTATTTGAGATAAGGCCTTTAAAGAAGTAATTAAGGTTAAAGGAGACCATAGGGTGGGGCCCTAATCCCATAGGAGAGGTGTCACAGAGGGAGAGACACAGGGGTGCATACGTGAAAAAGAAAGGCCATGTCAGGCCACAGCACGAAGGAGGCCATCTTCGAGCCAAGGAGAAAGGCCTCAGGAGTAACCAAACCTGCCAACTCCTTGGGCTTGAACTTAACAGTCTCCAGAACTGTGAGAAAATAAATTTCTGTTGTTTAAGCCACCCAGTGTGCAGTATTTTGTTACGGCAGCCCGAGCAGATTAATACAAGCCACCAAGCACAATGCATCCAACGAGAGTCAATGTTCATTGCTGTTTTCAAAGACAGTTCCAGGAGGTCACCTGCTGTGAACTACCTGTTCCCTGAAATTATTTACCAGGCAACCAGGTCTTTCCTGCAGTCAGAGATGAGGTTTAAACATACATCCTTGGGGGAGAAAAATCGCAGCGACTCAATTCATACACAGATATAAATGATTTAGAGAGTGAGTTGCTAATAGTGGGGAGAAAGAACAAGACAACTGGATATTCAAAAAGAAAGGGATCCACAGACTAGCGTGGCTGGGGGAGAAAACTAAGGGAACCGAAGAAATTTCCAAGTTTTCAAGTTTGTCATGTTGGCCTGGCTGAAGTCATGGTTAAGGATTTTTTTTTTTCTCTTCATAGCTGTGATTTTCAGAAAAGATTAAATGTCATATATGGAAACAGGTCAGCAAGCTGTTTTTTTTTTCATATGTTTCTTTCTCCAGACCATTTTGCATAGAAAATTACTAAAGCAATCTAATTTGGATGCTTTTCCTTTATCTTACAATCCTTGATCGATCGGGACACAAGAGTTCTGTGTCAGTATAATTATGAGTATATTATTTTAATGAAGAAGCTAAAAATAAAGTCCAAATAGACCAATAGTGCTCAGATAGGCTGTGACAGTTTGGGATCCTGAGAGCTGCTGTGTAATTGCTTTTGGGCAAAACCATTTTAAGAAGTAAATTGATATTCTGCAGTTGGCATTGCCTGCAGGTCCTCCCAGGGTCTGAGCTGCAATTCGGGATCTGCTTGGGATTAAATGTTTCCCAATTTCCCCTGGAGACCTACCCAAGCCCTGTAAGGCACCAGTGAACTCCACAAACACACCTTTCCCTGAAGGATTGGGAGGGAGGGTGTGGGGAAGGACAGAGGTGAGGTGTTATCTGGGGAGAGAAGCAGGCTTTGCTGGTAAAGGCTGTCTCGGGAGGAGGGAAAGGAGAACACTGCAACAAGACTTGCAGCTTGATTAAAGAAAAATCTGTGCACGAAAGTACTAGATTACTTCCACCTCCAGAAATCAAACTGGGGAGGGTTTCTGAGGCCATTTGTTAGTATTTTTTGAAGTCTTGCTACTGGAGTGTGGTCTCAGAGCAAACCTGTGAGCTCATTAGACATGGAAAGCCCCAGGCCCATCAAATCAGAATCTGTGTTTCAACAAGATTCTCAGATGATTTCTACGCCCATGAAACTTTGAGATGCACTTTCCTAAAGCATGTTCAGCCAGATGGATGTGAAGGGGCATTGAAATATTCTGTCAGGACTTGATTGTACACTCAAGACTTTCATTCCCATCATGAAGAATGAAGCTGAGGGAAAAGGGCTTAGAGAACAGAAAATGGATTGGTGTTGTCTCAGACCCAACTCTTACACCTGTGCCAGGCCAGTGTTCACCAGCAGCAGACAGCACCCACTGCAGGTGCAAATGGCACACCTGGCCTATGGGCCAAGGGTGTCCTGGGCTTGTCACTGCAGTTGCTGTCAGAAAACACATCACTCTGGGTAGCTGGTGCAGGGTTCACAGAGCTCTCTCTTCTCCCTTTCCAACCCTATTTTCCTGGTCTCAAGAGGTATGTTGAAGCACCAATGTAACTAATGTTTAGAGACAAGGCAGTTAGGAGGTAATTAAAGTCAAATGAGGTCTTAAGTGTGGGGTCGTAGGCTGACAGGACTGGTGACCTTTTAAGAAGAGACATAGAGAAAGATCTCTATCTCCGCATGCCTACACTGAGGAAAGAC